>JADMNF010000028.1:0-240445 GCA_016097085.2 Sporothrix curviconia
GCGCTTCTGCGTCTTGACGCCAATAACTAGGGGCGAACCCTTGCGGGCCGCAATCACCTCGTGCGGGTAGTGCACGGACTTGATCAGCAGACCGTAGGCACCCTCCAGCTCGCAGATGACGGCCTTGGCCAGGTCGGTAAAAGGCCAGGTTCGGGTGCTGGTCGTAGATGTACTTGGCCAGCTTGGCAATACACTCGGTGTCAGTCTCGGTCTCGAACTTGAAGCCCTTGCTCTCAAGAAGCGTCTTAAGCTCTTTGTAGTTTGGTTAGATGATGCCGTTGTGCACAATGGCAAACTCCCAGTTGGGGTCCGAGCGGTTGCGGTGGCAGTTGAGCCGCGACGGCGTGCCGTGCGTGCCCAACGGGTGTGTGCAATACCGCAGTGCGAGTCGAATATCTTGGTCTGGTCGATATTGGGCCTCGTCAATCAGCTCGCGGAGCTTGGCCACCTTGCCAACCTCCTTGAAGGCAAAGACCTCGTTCTTTTTGTCGCCATCGATGGCTTAGACCGGCCGAGTCGTAGCCGCGGTACTCCAACCGAGACAGGCCTTATGGTGAGAAAAGGTGTGTTAGCTGTGCCCTTGAAAAGACCAAAAGACTCGAGTCTGTGGCAACTGAAGGCCGTATATATTCCAAAGACGATTTCAAGGACGAGAGGACAGCTGTCACTCGGGCGAGAGCATACCGTTGACGAGCGTGTCGAGGATGAACTTGCCAGGGTCGCTATCTCCACCCAGGTAGTTGATGGTAGCCCGAAGATGCCACTGGTCAAAAGTGGGAGTGAGTTAGCCAGCGGTTTAGGACACGTAGTTGGGACAGGTTCTGCTCTTCGGTGCTATGTTGCAAGCTGCCCGATAAGTCGAGGCTGTTGCCGGGGTACAGAGCGCAGAAGCAACAGCAAGATGAGCTTACGCGGAGCGGGCTGGAAAGAATACGTACCAAGCATGATTGCCGGCGGCGTTAGTTTCTGTGAGAGCAATTTTGTGTGTGTGTGCGTGTTGTGTAGTGTGTGTGCGTGTAAGACTCGGAGGAAGGCTGCAATATGAAGCTCGAGCTGGAGCTGGAAGCAAAAGTGGCGATACCCTGTTGCGAAAGCTTGCGGCAGGATGAAGGGAGGGTTGAGAGTAGCGGTTAGGAAAGAGGAAGAACGATGGAGGCGACGTCCGGCCGGTTTAAGTTAGCGAGAGGAGGAAGGAGCAGCGGGCACGGGCGATGAACGAGAAAATGAAAGGATAGGAAAGAGCGAAAGAGCGGGGATACGAGCCAAGGAAAAAGAAGGCAGGAGCAGACGAGGATTTATGGGGAAGAGGGCAGGCACAGACAGGGCGAGTGCCAAGGTGTAGTGTGTGTGCGTGTAATCCGTTGGTGTGTTTGGTGTTTTGCAGAGCGCAGGGAGCTAAAAAGGAAAGGGGGGATGGATAAGCAACGGCGCAGCAAAACAGAACAAGGCCTGCCAGACAAAACAGCCTTGGCTGGGTTGTGTCGTTGCTGTGCTGTCTGGTTGTCTGCTTTGTTTTGAGGGGGCAGTGGTGGTGGGTGAGCAACGGCGTGGAGCTAGGTTCAGGGGAAGGATGGAGGGTGAGAGGGGTGGGACTGGTGCACAACAGTGCTGGGCGGCGAGCGGCAGCTGCGGAGGCGAAACAAAGGGAAGGGGCGCCGGTGGTTCTTTCTTTCCTGGCAACGAGCGACGAAAGCAATGAAAAACAAGCAAGAGGACGAACCAAACGAAGACACAAAGAGGGAAGCAGCGACTCTGACCCAGGATCTCACGCAGCGCAAATTCTCCCCGCGCGGAAGGAGCGAGGCTTACAGGGGAGGGGGATCACGCAGTTATGACAGAGCACAGGTGGCTGGTGGCTGCGGTTGCTGCAAATACTCCCAGATTGTGGCAGCCAAAGATACGGTATGCTTCTTGTTCTTTTGCGTTCCCGGCGCCCGTCGTACGCGGACTGCGCCGTCTCGAGGGGCCGGATCTTTCTGGCTGCCTGTACGCTGTGTGTACAAGTAAGGATACGAGTGAGAATGTGACGGGTGCTCCCAAGCCAGGGGGGCTGCAAAGGAACCCGGGAAACGGGCCAGGGAAAAGGGCGAGAGCCAAAACAAAGGAACGGAGTCCTCAAAGAGCAGGAGGCATTCTGCCGGACCGAGGCAAGCAACAAACAAAACTAGGGAAAGGTGCTGCTAATCTTGAGAATGAACGATGCTGCTCGGTGCCCGCCTCAGCACTCATCAACCCAAAACAAAAAGGCAAGGGCCAGCTCGGGCAATATCAATCCACCAAAAAGGGGGAAAGTTGTGGGTTTGATTCCCAACGTGTCTGCCAGCCTCAGTTTCCTCAGCCGGTAGCTCATCCACGCCTGCGGCTGCTGTTTTGGGGGCCTTGGTCTAGTCCGGCCCTTCCATACAGCCCACGGCTCAGCTGAGACGCCCACCCACCACCCGGCCCGTCAGCATCTTGGGATATCGACAAGTGATGACCACCATATTTTTGTGTCGGGCTGATCGTCCAGAGGGCTGTCCTTCTCGACGCCGTTGTTCCCGTTCTTCTCCCGTTCTGCCTCCCATCTGTTCTTCGCCGAACGTGTCGATGCGGCGTCTTGGCCAACCAACCAATTCCAACTCACTCCTCGCCGCAATCTTTGACTGGCAAATTTACGTGGCGTGGCGGGTTCCTGGTGCCCACTGTTGCCTCCAAGATCTACGGAAGCACCAAAAACAGGGCCGGGCGCTATTACCGGGGCTAGCGGCGTTTGGACGGATGCTGTGTCTTTGGGAGTTTTTCTCGGGCTGTTTTGTGTTTTGCGTTTTTGGGCTTGAGGGCTGGGCTTGTTTTTAGACACCACTTAGCTTGCTCCTCGCTGCAGGCACAGGCCGACGTCGCGCCCGGGCCGTTTCTTATCTGTTTGGCTGCGCAGGCTCTTGGCGCGGGCACGCGTCAGGGGTCTGTGTTTGCTGTCTGTCTCAGCTGCCTTGGTCCAACCTTGGACCGATTACAGTTCTCTCTTTCAGTTGGTCGAGGGAACGGGTCCTTGTTGCGACTGTTTTATCTTTTGCCGAACAAAAAGTGAATGCCACCTTCCAATGCCCAGCGGAACTATGTGATCGACATTGCCGGCCTGGTCTTTTTTTTTCCGTCTCGTCTCGTCACCTGCGCCCTTGCCGGTCCGTTTCTCCATCTCGCTTTTTGCCGCCATTTTACACTCTAAAACCCCTGAAAACTCCCTAAATTTGTGGGTGGTTTCTTTTTCGTTTATCGCCTCCTCTTTCGTTGCGGGCCAAATCTCGAAAACGAGGAGCTATGGAGCCCTGTGGGCCACTATTAAAAACCCCGATTGTGCTGTGGAATGCTATGACGAGCATTGCCTGTTATTTAGCCAACTCTAACGCCTAACACAATGTGTTCCTGCTCTACGGCACTCGTATTTTGGCCTCGCCCACTCTACTGTCCCGGACCCGGAACAACGCCCCTGACGGCTAGCCCGTTTTCCTATTTTGGGTTTATGCAAAATGCGCCATACGCTCCCCGCTGTCCTTTTAGCACCCACTTTTGTCGACACAGCCCCCTTTCCCCCCTTTTTGGACGAGCACCCCACAAGCCCCTCGGCCAGTGATGAGTTTTGAAATAAAAAAGGGCCCCCATAGCTTCGTATATTGGTCTAGCTCCAAACCAAGTTTAGAAATTCTCGTTTACGAGTAGACAGTTGGACGTTTGGATGCAACCCTCGGGAGAATTTACTATCTTACGACGGGCGATGGTTATTGAATCTGTAGGTGGACAGCAATGAAGGAAAGCAGGGACAAGAAAGGGGGCGCGGAAACCTTTAAATTAGCAAAAGTGGGAACAAGGCAGTTAAAAACATAAACCAAGGCGCCTTGGGGAAATGAGGTCATCCGTTAGTGTTGCAGCATAAACAGCATAAGTTGGTAGAAACTTGGACGGGAAAGGCAAGAGACAACGGTGACTCGACACTGGAGTGGAAAGTTTAGCAGCTATGGGGAAGTAAGTAAGAATGATTAGAAGGGTCTGTTGCCGGATTTTCCCTTTTGTGGAGGGGTTTATTTACCATAAATTGGGAAAGGTAAATAATTTCCCATTTGGATTTTGTGTTTTGCATTTTGAAAGCCAAAATAAAAAAAAGGGAAACGAAGAAATACAAAAAACTTTAAATTTTTTTTATTTAAAAGAAAATAATTATTTTTGCGGGAAGGGGGACAATACTTGGCCCCTGAATGTGGGCAGCAGAAAAGAATAAAAAAATTTTAGAAAAGGGGAAAAGCAAAACAAAGAAGACAAAAGACGATTACAAATTGTATTGGTTTAGGGACATGCTTGGGAAAATGCCCTTGGGGAAAAGCAAAGAAAAGAAAAAAAATTCAGCGACAAACAGGAGAAGGATTCGGAAAACTCTCCGCCTCCCGAAGGAACGGGCTTAGCAGGCCCGCGCGTTAACCCACTCCGGGCCCATGTTGCCCATCCTTTTCAATTTCACTAGCAGTGGTGCTTGTTGGACTGGAAATTGGCGCCCATACAAGGACTATATACGGAAGAAACTACCGGAAAAGTACTAGGGAAAACGGACTCGGAACTTCCTTACCGTGGTTTGCCATTTCCAGCCGCACATTTCCTACTTTGGATGCTTTCCACCAATTTGTTCTTCACAATCCTCATATCCTGCCAATACCATGACGCGGCTATCTCATTCGGCACAAGGGCTGCACGAAATTTACGAATCACCTTGGCCGTTGCATTTAACAATCGGGAAATGTGCGCACTCTCATCCCATCTACGATCCACCCACAACATTGCATGGGCCTTATCATTTGACATTTTCTCGACAAACCCTCCTTCTATCCCAGTCCACAATATTACGGAACAATGCACATAGACACGGGCCACAAAATGGGACAGGGACTTAAATCTTATTAGGATTAAATTAAAGAATAAAAAGATATGAAAAGCTGATAAAAAGTGGAATTGTCGAAAAGGGGGAAATTTATGGTCAAGAAGAGAAAAGGAAAATGTGCTATTGTCGCCGACCAAACCGAATCCCCCCTGGGCATATTCTACAGACAAACTAACTACTAGAAGAAGACACCTCTTACAACAGGACAGCAGCCAGGAGGGTCCCGAAGAAACGGCTGGCGGGCAGCGCCCCAAATCATCGAACTTGCGGTCGCAGCAGCAAAAACCACGGTCGTGGGTTTGCACCCCCATGCGAGGGTCGTTTAGTGTACGAGCCGGAGCCCGGAACCGCAGCCAGAGCCAGTGGAGTTCCCGAGCCGGAGCTGCTGCCCGAACCAGAGCCCGAACCAGAGCTGGAGCCCGAGCCCGAGGCTGCCCCAGAACCAGAAAGCTGGAGCCCTGAGCCCGAAGGGCCCCAAAACCCGGGAAACCCGGGCCCGGAGCCCGAACCGGAACCGGACCCGGAGCCATTGCCCAGAGCCCCGAGCTGTGAGCCCGAACCAGAGCTTACTGCCAGAGGCCACACTGAGCCGCCAGTCGCGTAGCTCGTCTCCATGGTGACAGGGCAGACCGTGGTGGCGGATGACAGAAAGTAACAATGGTGGTGCACCCTTGCCGATATGGGCAGCTCGGTTGACAGTCGGAAGCGCACGAACAGGATGGTGACGGAGGTTGTGGTGGAGAAGAGGTCGGGAACTCTGTAGCCCGAAATGGAAGCGGGCGGTGGACGAACGGGGCCCGTCGAGCTATGTTGGGGCCACCACAAGCCCGCTGCCCAGTATTTCGCACGGCAGACAGCCGAGACGGAGCGTGACATCCAGGCCGGTATCAAAACCGCAGTCGACCGCAAGCACGGCAGTTGAGTCACGGCAGGGGCGTCTTTGATAGCACCAGCGTTGCAACACTGGCAGAGTCTGCTGTAAAGTCAGACCCAGTGGCACAGCCCAGACGTTGGTCACGGCAGCAGACTGTTGGAATAACAAAGGCCGGTGTGCACAGCGTCGGGAGCAGGCGGTCGAAATTGTCGGGTGGCGCAGGGAGCTGCAGGGTAACAGAGTCAAGCCGGAGTCCGGAAACCGAAAGCAGACGCCCAGAGCCAGTGGCAGAAGCCGGAGGCGTGGCGGAAGCCGACCGGGTAAAGCGCTGGGCCCGAGGCTGGTTGGGGCGGGGCATTTGACCGAAGGCAGGGGGCCCAGTTTCGAGCTTCGTGGCACCGCCCGCAGCTCGCCTGGGGCATCGTGACACAGTTGCAGACGGCGCCGACGCTGCTGAATTAAACGGCCCACACCAGTGTCAAAAGCGCAGTCGACCGCAAGCACGCAGTTGAGACGGCGGGGCGTCTTTGATAGCACCAGCGTTGGCCGAAGCGCACTGGCAGCCGTAGTCACCAAGGGCACAGCCCAGAACGTTGGTCACGGGCAGCAGACTGTTTGGAATAACAAAAGGCGGGTGTGCACAGGTCGGGAGCAGCGGCGAAATTTCGGTGGCGCAGGCGTGCACCACACGGTTGGTCACCGGAGCTAGAGCCTGAGGCAAGTAGGCGGAGGCAGAAGCTGAAGCTGAGGCTGAGCCGAGGCGCTGCAGAAGCAGACACTGAGGCAGGCGTGGACGACGAGCCCGAAGCCGAGGCCGAGCTGAAGCACCACCCACAACCGCTGTTGGGGTGGACGCAGTTGCAGAAGCACCGACGCTGTTGAGGACAGCAATAGCCTGGTCACCGCAAGCGCCGAGGACGCAGTTGACAGCAGCGTCCTGAATAACAGTGGCCGAAGCGCACTGGCAGCCGTAGTCACCAAGGGCACAGCCAGCGTTAGTGACAGCAGCGCTATTGATACAGGCGGTGGCGCAGACGGGCACAGCGTGACTTCAGCAGCGCAGTTAGTGCAGACGGGGCTGGCCGAGATAGAAGCCGAGGCGGGAAGTGGAAGCGGAAGCAGAGGCTGAGACAGAGGCAGAGGCCGAAGCTGAAGCAGCCGACGACGATGACATGTCGGAGCATGACTCAGACGACGACGAAGCAGTGCTGGCTGAAGCGGAAGCGGAAGCGGAGGCAGAGACGGAGGCGGGCACAGAGGATGCCGGAACTGAGGCAGAGGTCGAGGCACCACTGCAACCGCTGGTGGTCACGCAGCCGCAGACAGCATCAACAGAGTTCAGAACATCGATAGCCAGGTCGCCGCAAGCGCCGAGGACACAGTTGACGGCCGGCGTCCTGAATAGCGGCAGCATTGGCACACTGGCAGGTAGGTGTCGCCCGCAGCGCAGCCGAGGTTTGTTTGCGCAGCCGAGTTGATGCAGTCGGTTAGCGCAGGAAGGCACCGCATCGATTTGGGCCTCGCAGTTAGGGCAAGACCCCGGAGGAGGAGACACTGTGGCCGAGGCTGAGGAGACAACAGACGGAGCGACGGAAGACGAAGGAACGGACGAGGGGGCCGACGACGGCGCAGCAGGCGCAGAGGACGACGACGCAGCGCTGGCCGAAGCTGAAGCTGAGGCGGAGGCGACGGATGCCGACGAGGCAGGAGCCGACGAGGCGGCAGCACAGCCGCTGGCAGCCACACAGCCGCAGACGGAACCAACAGCGTTCAGAACATCACCGACCACGGCGAGGCCCCAGTTGTCGACAAACGCAAGGCGCGCGCCCTGGATGGCAGCCGTGGATGAGCACTGGCACTCGAAGTCGGCATCGACACAGCCAGCATTGGTCCACTGCGGCGGAGAGGCGATGGGCACGGCCACCGAGGACGGCACGGCAGCGATGGCCGTTGTGCAGGGCGAACAGGCGGCGGCGAGATCTCCTGGCGAGGCACGGCCACCGAGGACGGCGGCGGCAAAAACAAACGACTTCATCTTGGCGAGCGAGAGTAAGGGGCGCCTGGAAATCAAAGAGAGGCGGGGAAAAAACGAGTGACGGGGTTGAAAAACGATCAGACGAAGGAGGATCACTCTCTTTGTCGAGTCAGGATGCAGATCCGGGAGAGCACAAGGGGAAAGAGCAGACGAGGCAGACGGAATGAGGAGCAAGGGCCGAGGGCAGGACTTGGAAGTCATGGCCCGTGGGCCTGGGCTACTTATACGTGGCCTACGAGCGACGAGATCTGCTGAGCACGGTCTGGCCATGGGTCCATGCCACGATCGACAAGCAAGTGAACGGCTGCATTGCCATTGGGTCACTGGGGCCACTGGGCGGGTGGGAGACGGGCGTTATGCCCTCCCACATGCCATGGACAGGATGTCTTAAGACCCCGAAGAAGCGGGGGGAGATGGAGCGGGAAAAAGAGGAGGTAGAGAGACAAACGGAAGCAAGGACGGGTTGACTGACTCGCCGAAGACGAGGAGGTTGGCGAAAGAAAGACTGGTCGACGGGCAGGGGTATGGAGGTGTCTCTGCGGAAGGACACGATGGTACCAACGTTGTCTTTCGTGCAAGTGGTTGAATGCAGGAGGCACCTACGAAGTAACTCAGGAAGTATTGTATGCTCCGTACTGAGTATATTATCGTACATGTACATGCACATGTACATGCACATGTACTCACACGCACGCTCTCACGGGCAGGCCCAGCTGGAAAGGTCCTGTCCAGTCACCCCTCGCGTGAGGCCATCGACGTTGTGGTGGAGGTCATGGAGGCGTGGAGCACGACCAGGCTGTACCCCTGCTACCCGAAAAGCCAAATTATTCTCCTGCGTGGACCCAGTGGCCCAATGGGTGGTTGCAATTGCTAACCAACATCAACAAGAAAAAAGGAGCAAAAGGTGCACAGAAGCATCCCCAAATTGGCAGCCGGACGACCTGCCCCAAAGCGGCACAGTCTGTGCCGGGAGCCTCCCTTTCTTTCTTTTGTCGCGTCTGTGGTTCTTTTTTCTATGCCTTTCTTTTCTGCTTTCTTTTTATTTACGAACCTCGTACTCCGTACACCCTTCTCTAGTTGGGCCTGTCTTCTTATGACATGGCTGTTAGCCGCCAAGACAATGCCTAATTCGTCTTGTCATCGTGCATATCACATGTTATTATCAGCGTCTCTATTTCTTCGCGAAGGTTATCGCACGATGAAGAAGGGCCAAAAGTAGGAACATGCCGTTCTTTCAGCAACGCATTGATGGCCATCGTGTTGTCAAGGTTTGTGTCTTTGTTCTAGTCTTGATTAGTTTTCGTTTTTATTCCCATTCTTTCCTTGATGCTTTCTTCCCATTTGTGTCCTTCTTTGCGTCCTTTTGGTGTCACACGCATTCCCATGTGGCCATTTAGTGTTTGTTGCTCCTCAACAGCTGTATCTCGTGTCTTTATTCCGTCCAACGGCTGTTCTTACGGTGATTTTATGTGGTAGTTTACACCGGAATCCTGTTTTCCATGTCATGCAGCTGGATCCCTTTAGCCCTGCCCCGCCCAGCCATTGTGTCTCGTTGCCGCAACGAAGCTGCCTCTATTCGTCCCAGCGCCCGTTCGGGCTCTACGCAGTTCTTTGTCCACCAATACGGCGCTATAGGCTTATTTCCCCAACCTTTCCATCCCCAGCCCAGCAACCCACACCCCCCCTCTTCTATCAGGCCAGGGCCACAATACCCCATGGAACGACGAAGCCTTGCAAGCCACACCTTGACCCTTTGGTGTTTTCACGGCGGCTTCTCGTTCGTCTATCGTCTTTTCTTCTTTACGTCTTCTCTCTCTCTCCCTCTCTCCAGTTCTCCACCTTCTCTGACCATATCACTCGCCCGTACTCTGCACATGTCCTTTCACCTTGCTGTTAGGGACTTTACAACACTTCTTCGGATTTTCTCCTTCCTTTTCTTTTTCTAGTTCTGTTCCTGGTGACTCCGCCTTTGTGCCTAGTCTCTTCATTTCCTTCGCGAAGATTCGATCCGGCCACTCTCCAATGGAGGGCAAAACTCGCAAGGTATGGGTATCGCCTCGCAGAATGCAGGAAGCTGCCTAGCTTCTAATAATAATTACGAAGTACATGTATTACTCAATCGTGTCACACACTACGAAGTAGACTTTGCTACTCCCTGCTGCCCTATCCAGATCCTGCACTGTTACCGCTTTTGCCTTTTTGGAGACTGCACCTGCAGCGAGTGGTGTGCAATACTTCCCAAAAGAGGGACAGCTGTTGAAATAGTATCTTACTTCTGTACCAGCTTAGGCAAGACAGCTTTTTAAAAAGGACCTACGAGTGTTTTGTCATAGGTGGCAAAGAGAATGAAAGAAAAGAACACACCACAAACTAAGGAGGACAAGTAAAAAAAGGCAAAAAGTAAAAAATAAACCTGGCCAGACAAACCCACCCATTAGGTAAACGCAACGAGGGAAGTGAGAAACGGAGACAATAACAAGAGAAAAAAGAACCGCCCCAAAGAAGTCACATCGCCCGCATAAGCTTTTACGAGTAGTCGCCATCCTCCTTGTCCCTTTCCTGTGTGCACCTCGACTCTTCACCCCCTGTAGTTGCATCGTGAGGGCTTTCCTTAGGCGCAGTAGCGTTGCAACACAACCCTCATTTGGTATGAAAGCGGGGAAGCGTATTGTTAAAGCATGTGAAGAACAGGCAAGAAGAGTGGACTACTACCTGGCAAGGCTTTCCTTCCCACTGTAACTAGCATTCCTTCAGGGCAAAAGTACACTGGGAAGGATCTCGACCGTTTTTTGTGGTAGTGGAAGTGGAAAGGAAGGCAAGGATTGGCCAGAAAGCAGGAGGGGTTAGAGCAGGAAGCAGTTACGTGTACAGTACATGTATTAGCAGGAAAAGAAAGCAAGCGTCAAAATAAATACGACAAGAACTAAAAAAAGACAAGAAAATTGAAAAAAGGAAAGCGGAAAAAGAAATGAAAGGACTGAAGAAATTCGCTTGTGATAGGATACAACTTGCGCTCAAATACAGACCTGCTTCACACTCATCTTCATCTCAAGATGCACGTCCAGTCAATTGGAACTAGGAGTCAGATCGGCCCAGTGACGCGCCTGACTCGACAGCCTGTGCCTTGATCTTCACAATTGATATTCATAGGCAAGCAATGTGCAAGAAAGCTTGAGAACGTGTAGCGGTCCATTGATCAACACAATTGATGTGCACTGCTAGACCAAAATTTCAGATGATTTTCCACAATACCCAGTAGACACCTTATCCACTAGCAAGTAACGTTAAAATCTGCCGGTGGTTGAGTGTTTTCGTGAGCTTGTATCCTGTTATCCGCATGCTCCTTTGGGCTATTTTCTTCCGTATTCTTCTTACTTTTCACCGCGCCCAGATCGGCCGTTGAACTGGTGGCGTTTGTGGCGTGCGCGGCACCGGCATGCCAGTGTTTCCAGCGTGCCAGCATGTCAGAACCAAAAAAAGAAGACACTGCAGGGGGAGAGCGAGACCGACAATCACGGGCCAAGTTCCCCAGATTCGAACACTGCTGGGCCTCGGCGATACATGCGGGGAAGACAAAAGCGCTGGCCGCCACTAAACCCCAGTGGGCACAGTTGACGGATACAGGTGGGAAACGCACGGGCACTTGGTGTGGGTTGTTAGTGGGTGATGGGTGGATACAGTGACTCGAATGGTCTGTTTTTCGTGCGGAGTGAATTTACTAAGGCTCTTATGCCTCTCTATTAAAAGGGCGTTTAGGCCCGCTCTACAGACCTGTAGCGGGCAGGGAGCGAGCCGGATAAAGAAGGAAACAGCACATTGTCTTCTCTGTATCTTGCACAGCATATGCTGGTTGGCAAGCGAACACGACAAAGGCAAGAGACATAAACCGTAAAAAAGACCAAAGGCCACCGACATCATCAAAAACCAATATTTCGAGCAAAGAGGAAAGACGTGGGCGATCCTTGGCTTGGTCCCCTGCACGTTTGCCGGGTAGCGGACAAGCGTTTCCCCCGGATTTGTGTGTTGGTTGTCGATCGATCGAGGTGAACGTGAGGACGTACATGGTACACGAGAGGCAAACGAGGGCAGTGTTGGCTAGGAGGTAAACAAGACGGACGGTTGGGATGAAAGTATGTGTACAGTACATGTACTGTCGTCTTTGAAGAGCCAAGAAAAGTACTCCGTGATGAGCTCCCAATGAGGTCGAGCCAAGGATTGTCAAAGGGACAGGACCACATGGAGGCTGTGCTACGATGCATTAATGCAGAGTGTTATTAGCACAATTTTAATCTAAGTAGATGGTAGGTACTCACATACGCATTGCCAGTTATTTCTGGCTACCCCTTTGCGTCCCATGTTTGATTTCTCTCCGTGGGAAAAAATGGCAAACTGTACATATACCTCGAGGTCCTCTCCCCTCGTTCGATCCACGCCTCTCTGCAGCTTTTCAATATTAAAATTAGGGGCATTTTGCTTTGATGGACGTCGATCAGAGCCTAGAACTGCTACCTACAGCTGCTGCATTCTTTTCTATTTGGCGGATATGGAATACTCTTGCAGCCGAACAACTCAGACCTCATAACACCTGGACTCGTGCAACGTCTCTTGGTCCTTCTCTTCCAGACCCTCCGTAACACTCGAAGGAAACACAGAATCTGCTTTCCTCCAACACCCTATTGAACTTGTTCTTTCCCTCGGTGGGCAGAGCAGAGAATCCCTGCACCACGCCCAAGGCTTTGGGCTTGTGGCTCAGCAGAGAAGATATACCGTGATTACTGGCGTATAAAGGCTGCTTTCTGTAAACACAGCTTCGCATGTGCTGTAAACGCCAATGTCGTGCACGTAAACATCAGCAGATGCAGCGTCATAATCCCATGTTTGTGCCAATAAATACGAGGATACCAACACCACAACAGCCGGTCATCTGCGACACGCACCAAAAAGAACTCCTTAAAAATGTATATCAATGTTTGATATCAAGATGGTGCTACGAACATATGTGTGCTTCGTTAAAACTGAATAGATGTGATTCGGTGCTTGGTAACAGTACTGTCACAACGACGGATTGGGCATATCTTTAGCGCTGCCGACGTTTATTGAGACGTCTACTGTCCACGCACTACGATTATCTGGGTTCACCATCTGTATGGCTATCAGTATGCCGAACGCATATTGCGATATAGCCTGTGAACGTTTTCACGGTATTGGTAAATAGGAACATCTGTTGTTCGTGCAGGCTATGGACGATATGCACGCACATGGGGATACTTTTGAAGGCTGGCTGAGAAGCTTGGATGACAACAAAAAATTTACCGCCCCTTTGAAGGTTTCCTCCACGAATTACCACTTGTTGTCTTCCACCACAGGCGACGGAGAAGACTCGACATCCTCGACCACCGACGACGTCGCCTGCTCCTTGCGCGACACATCGCGGTTGTGGAACCATCGCATTGTCAGAACGGTCAGCACTGCACAAAAGCCAAAGCCGGCAGTGATGTAGTTGCCAGCAACAATGTACGGCTGCTTGCTTGCGGGAAATGTGAAGATGGGCACCCAGGCCGTGAAAATGTAGGCGAATGCATTCATAAGAGCCGAGACGTAGGCACGCTTCTCCGGGTCGTCGCGGTTGGTCTCGTTGACCCACGTCCAAGTGATGGCAGCGCTGGAGCCGGCCAAGGCGGTCAGGTAGTAACAAAACCCAGCGTTGAGCGATGTTCGTCGGGTGAACAGGCGTAGCACCAAGCGCAATGGGAATATGACGGCCATGAAGCTGGCAAACATCATGCCTGGCCAGCGCTGGGATTTGGAGAGGCTGTCGGAAACCCACGAGTTGAGGAGCGTGCAGGCGATGGTGATGATATTGATCTAAGAATGTTAGGTCCGGATGACGAAGAAAGGAAGAAAGGAAGAGAGAAACAGAGACTACCTACACCGAGAGGAATGATGTTGATCTCGGCAACAGAAAGACCGCTGGCTTGCCGGTAACGTTGTAACTCTTGACCCAGAAGATCACTGTGGAAGCAAAAGTTAGTCTGTGGTCATTGTGCTTGCATCAGTGTGCTTGCAGAGGAGAAGCGCGACTTACTCGAACCGCCCGGCTGGCTAAACTGCGAGAGGAAAGTAAAGTACAGCGGGAAGAGGTAGACGTGCCACGTCTGGTGCCACCGCCTAATGTCCTTCCACTTGAAATAAACCGGTCAAAGGCTTCTTCTCGGTGGGCATGCGTGTCCGAGCAAGCTGGGCCTCTTTTTCGGTAAAGATCCAGTTGGCCTTGGCGCGAGATGGCAGCTGGGCATGGCTACGGCGGTCCACGCGGCACAGGGCACGGAGATGGAACCACAGATGATGTACATCCACCGCCAGCCCGCCAGACCGTTGGAACCGTTGAGACCAGAGTAGACAGCTGCCATCAGGAAACCCGAGAACAGCGGACCCACGGCCGTGAACACCTGGATTAACGCGTTGCGACGCGCCAGCTCGTGCGGCTTGTAGTAGCTGGAGGCAATGTACATGACGGCGGGGAAGTGGCCGGCCTCGAAGAGACCAACGAAGAAGCGGAAGCAGTAGAGCTGGTTGACGGTCTTGATACCGGCATGGGCAAAGGTAAATGCACTCCAGGAAAACTCGAGGAAGGCAATGTACAGCGGCACGTTGACGCGCGTCAGCAGCAGGTTGGAGGGTATCTGGCCAAAAACGTAGGCAGCGCTCCACACGGCGTTGGCATAGTTGAGCTGGTTGCCATATAGGCTGAGGTCCTCTTTCATGCCACTGTCTGGGAGGGGGAGAAGAAGAGTGTCAATATTTTGTGCTCAGGGCTGCGAGGGAGTACATAGGCGAGAAGCAGCGAAGGTGGCAAAGGGGAGGGGAGGGTGGAATGTACTGTATGCATTGGTGATGTTGACTTGGTCAATGTAGCGGCACATGACGCCGAGGGCAGAGGCCGAGATGAGAGTCAGATCCAGCTTGGTCAGGAACCAGGCCTCCTCCTTGGACACATCCAGCGACGACCACACAATAGAGCGCCATGTGCGTTTGGCCTGCGTGGGCTCGCTCTCCTCCTCGGAAGAAATCTCGCCGGTCGTCGTATAGACGATCTCATTCTTGGTGGGCGGCGGAGCACCCTTGGTGTCAGCCATTTTCGGGGAGCTGAAAGAATCAATAGAGGAGACAGGCGAAAGGTGAGACTGCAGCGGATGCACGGGATGATCTAGATACAAGAGACACAAGCACATGGCATCCATGCGTCCATTGTCGCGGTATATATACAATCCAAGACATATATGGCCGAGTCATGAAGTTCGTCTTTATCTCTCTTTTTTTAGTGTATCTCCTCACTTCGCTCAGAATTTACTTGCCTGCCGGTGCTGCAAGCGCAACGTCTTCACCTGGCTGGATGGCGACATCCACACCTTGCGGTATTTGTCCCGCCAAAAATGGATGACACCATCCACAAACCAGTTCCCGTGCTGGTACAGGCAGGGCTGCTTCAGAAATGGTACAGGCCTGGCCTCGCCCGCAATAGAACAGTTACAGAAACGACGTCTTCCACACGAATGACCTGCTGGTCACCGCCCTTTTTCAGCAGCCAAACAAAACAAGATAAGCTCTTCACTAATGGCAGAAATCCAGCCTGTCAAAGTGCTTGATTCGGATGACGGAAGATGCCATAGTGGAAAAAAGAGGAGGCCCCACGCGGACCGGCCACTAACACCAAGGAAAGAGTGCTGGAGCAAAGCTGCAGGTGCGGAGAAGCACATCGCACGGGTAAACCAGTCGACAGGGACCGCATTGGGCCATGGACAGGACAAAGAGACGAGAGGAGCCTGGATCGCCAGGGAAGCTCCAAGTGGAGCTCACCTGTTTTTATTTTCTTTCTTTAGCCATGGTTGTGTCCGCGCGGCCACTGCCGTTTGAGGGTGCGACGGTTCCCCCCATAACGTCTTCGGCTAGTATTATGCAGTATCTTGTCAGGGCCGCTAGTTCACATCAAGGTTGAGGGGTTTGCTCACAATTTAAAAATCTGATAGCTGACCGGAGTAAGCAGTGACTTCCATGGCGAATATCATAAACTAAAAGTAGAAGAATGTGGATGAAGATACAATGTCTTCCAGAGTGAATATTTCTACATACAAGAGAGATGGATGCCACGTAGTATCACTAAGTTGGTATTGGCAGGGCATAAGAAGATGGGCGAAAAAACTGCGGCTTGTGGCGTATGGACTACGAGGTCTTTTCTAAAAGTCAAGAGCTTTGTCAACAGCGACAATTCGAGATTTGGCGACAGATAGTTCAGTCCCTCCCGGAGAAAATCATACGAGGTTGTTGCGTTGCCGAAACCCGAAATCAAAAAGAATAACCAGATGCTATTCGTATTTCAATCGAATGAAGTTTTGTTGCAAGCGTGACTGATTGTTGGACGGCGGAGAGAGGGTGGAAAGGTCCACACCCAGAGACACGTGCCGAAGAGCTCATATAAGATCTCATCATGGTTCACAAAGGCGTGATCGGCAGTACCCAACACAGCTCGGACATAGCAAGGACATGACTTATAAACATTCAAAAAAAAGAACTCACAGCGCCAAATTGTAGAACAGCACAATATTGATATGCCAAAAGCGATGTGAAATCACGCTGCTGCAGCTACAACCTCGTGAACCACGCCCACCGGTTCCCTCTTTATGGGCAGCTCAGTTTCCATGGTTGGCACTTCTTGTGCCGGTGGCGATCCCACCGCAGTGGCTGTGGCTCAGTACTGGCCTCCTCTGCCTTTTCAGGCACTTTTCCGTTCTGCCCGCCTGCCAGCTCGGCCTCTCTTTTCTTAATGATCTCCTCCACAACCTCATCCGCATGATACGTGTAGATCCAACCACTGCCGCTTGCACCTTCGTCCCACAGCCGACGCACGCGCTCGCTAATCTCTTCGTGCAGGGGCAGCTTCTGGCTCGTCACGTCCTTGATAATGCCTGCGCCGCGGTCGAGCTCCTCGTAGAGGTTGGCATAGTGCGCTGACCGCGCCGTGTCGTAGATCCACAGCGCATCTGCCAGCGGCCGGTTGGTCTTGTGAGCCCATGCCAGTGCCCGGGCCAGTGTGTACGAGTCCTCCAGTGCAAAACCCGCGCCCGCGCCAAAGGCACCTGACAGTGGATGGGAGGCATCTCCGAGGAGCAACACGCCCGAGCCGTGGGTCTCTGGTGGACTCTCACCACCGTGTCCAGCCGCGGCCCGTGGAACATGGCAAACTCTTGCGTACCGCCAGAGTCGGCTGCCAGTTTCAGAATGGCCCGCAACTGTGGTGCAAAGTCTGAGTACTTGGGCAGCAGCTTATTGAGGTCAAACGGCTGGCCCCAGCTGACCTGGCTGGCCCGTGCGTGGGCGTCCTCCTCGTCCGGCCGGATGCGGGCCGTCAGCTCAAAGTCGTCGCCTCCCAGTGGGCACGTGTAGACGTACTTGCTGCCGACGTACTGCCAGAAGATGGGGGCCGCGGGAATACCGTTGATGGCGGCCACGTCGGACTTCCGGAGGATCGTGCGGTATGCAGACTGGCCATTGTACGTGAGCTTGTGGCCGGGGGCAATGAACAGCCGGGCAACAGAGCGAATGCCATCTGCGCCAATCACAAGGTCAAAGACAGAGACCTCGCCGTCGTCAAACGTGAGTTGTGTGCCGGTGGCTACGTTCTCGATGTTGACTAATTTCTTGTCCGTGATGATGCGCGAGGCGTCTAAGGCGGAAAGCAGTGCCTTTTGCAGCTTCGACCGCAGCATGCGGCAGCTTGCCTGGTGCGGTGGTGTGTCATCCGAGTGGTACCGCTTTGCCAGGAGGACACCCGTGACGGCATTGCGGTGCTCGACGGAGCGTCCGTCCTCGGGCCGGAAGAAGTCGCGGGCGTCGATGCGGTCGGCCACGCCCAGCAGCTCCAGCATGCGCCATGTGTGCCGCTGGATGCTGATGCCGCCACCTGTCTCGCTGATGCGTGGTTTCTTTTCGTAGAGAGTCCAGTCAACGAGCGGAGTCTGCCCGTAGGCATTTAGCTGGCTGAGGGCAATGGCCGCCCCGAGGCCACCAGGGCCGCCGCCGACGATGGCCACCTTCCAAGTCATGGCGAGTTTTGTTGTGGGCGAGTATAGCGATAATCAAACACAGAGCTATTTTTTTTGTTTAATCAATTCGATGTTGATACGAGTACACTCTGAGATAGCAGGCCAAGGCACAGCCTTTCCTTCTTGGTCTTCGCGCGACATGGCTGCTCTCTTGTACATGTGTAATTCAAGCAGCCAGCCGCCAAGCCGAGATGGCGTATGATCTAGCTAGATGGCGCCATGATGTTGCGCTATCGCACACTGCGCAAATCGTCCGATTAAGCAGATGTAGGCACGAAATGAGTGGTACTGACAAATGTATTTTACGAGGCTAGAGCAATTGATAATTAAGGGTATCTCTTTAATGTCGCCCGTGGGACATAACACTGCTGTCCGTTCTGTTGTCCGCTCGGTGTCCGCTGCGGGGTATTTTTTGGCAACACGGCAGTACGGGGCTGCTTGCGGATGTACGGGGCTAGCCGCGGTGCTCCTGTCCACAGAGCATTGGTATTCTATTTACTCGTAAATAGCTATCAGCGGTAGCTGATTGTTTGCCTCGCAGGCTTAACCCCGGCTCCCCGAGGCAGAAGTGACGCTCCTCAATGGTATTCAAAAAGCTGAAGCGTTGGCATACCTTCTCACGATGTAGACCTGCAAACTCTGTAGGAATTACACTCGTCAAACGGACGCACATTCTACGGAAATGGATATCAGCCTTCTTGACTTTCCGGGGACTTGTACATCGAGCTGGCCCACCCTTTTTAATTTGACATTTCGCCATTTATGAACCGCATGGACACAGTTTAACTGATATCACCATCAAGTCATTAATAAACTCTCATCACTCTGACCTGGAAAAGCAAACTGGCACCAATCACTAGCATGTGACAGTGAGGGAACGGAAGTGCCCGCCCGCATATCGCATGACTCATCTCTGACTAACTAGCCTCCAGCGTACCTCTCATTCGAGCTAGAATCGCAGCTCGTTCTCGCCCCGGACCCGATCGCTTGTTCCGGTCCCAACAACCCGAGAGTGGATGCTTTCCCCGGAAATACGCGACTTTACTTCATCAACGTCACCTCAAAACTCTACGACACCCGGGCGGCTATGGACAAAACACGCGTCGCCTGCGACCGGTGCCACAAGAGGTAGTGCCCACGGCGGAGAGCTAGATCCCAGCCCCAGAGATTCTGCGGGTTATCTAGCCTTTCCACCAAAAAATCCATATTTCCAGAATATGTCCGACAATACGGGCGAGGAAGACCGCGCTGACAGCTATTGGATGCGCACAGGAAAATCCGATGCCTCAATTCTCTTCAGGGGTGTCGACAATGCAAAGGTACACCCCCCCTGGGTGCTGCAAAGGCCCGCATCTTGACCAAAGCTTCATTTGCTCACACTGGCAGACCT
The DNA here is from genome assembly GCA_016097085.2 of Sporothrix curviconia. Lineage (NCBI taxonomy): Eukaryota > Fungi > Ascomycota > Sordariomycetes > Ophiostomatales > Ophiostomataceae > Sporothrix > Sporothrix curviconia. The sequence continues at coordinate 19,303 of JADMNF010000028.1, forward strand.
CGGCATCGTATGCAGGTCTGAGAGACCTCTTCTCAAGCCCGGACGAAAGCCAGCGTCAGCTCTTGTGCCAACTCCAATCAAGGTGAGTGGGGATACGGTGATGATGTTTTGTGAAGTGAACCGAGGAATGACCGTGCATCACCACAGCTCCCGGACGCCGGCTCGTTCAAGTATCCCGTGTTGCAAAAGCTAGCCCCATTCGGAGTTGGCGATACGTATACAACAGGCCCGTCACCACAGTCACCAAGGCTCTGCTCAGACGCAGATGCATGCCACCTGTTGGACAACTTCTTCTCGTCACCCGACCAGATCCCACATGGCACCATCTTGCGCAGGGCCAGTCTTACGCGCACCGTGGGCTATCGTGAATGCAGCCCTGCCTTGCTGCTGTCTATTCTATGTGGGTGGCTGCCCAAAGTCGGTACAGTGTATAGTGCACATCGTATAGTGCGTACCCTGAGCTCACCATAATTGCAGGTGTCGCTTGCTATATGCCCACTGTGACCGGCGATCCGCCACTGGCCCACCTTGGCCAAGCAGACCGGACAAGGCTCCGCAACGCATTGCATACAGCTTCGCTTGACCTCCTTGCCCCGGTCTATCTCAACCAGGCAGACGCAACCTTTGACGATGCTCTGGCGACATACATGCTGTGTTCCGTCACAACCAGTGACGATGCACATCACAAGTACCTGCCACACCGGCTAGCCTGCTTTTTCTTTTAGTGCAGCAGCTGCAGCTGAACATCCTTCCCGAGGGCATCTCGGCCGAGGAAAAGGAAGAGCGTCGGCGGCTGTGGTGGAACGCGTACATTGTCGACAAGCACAGTAGCTTCTCGTTCAACATGCGCCCGACGCTAGCTGAGTCCGAATGTCGGTTCATCCACCGTCCCTGCCGAGACGAAATATGGGAAAACGACAAAGATTTTGTCGACGAAGAGACTGAGCGCCCTCAGGGCCTAGGCTACGAGGTGCTGTCTCTGGACTGGTGTGGTATTTTTGTGGCACTGGCTGCGTAGGTTCTTGACCCTCCATTTATGTCTCGCTATCTGGCTAACGAGTTCAAAGCATCCTATCCGACCTTCTCGAATACCACTACCTGCTCCAGCATCCGACCTTCTCCACCAAGACAGATCTGCTCAGTGTCCTGCGCTCGACACTCGAACATAATATGGCCACGTTTGAAAAGTCTGTCCGTGAGCTGCACGTTCGAAAAATGCGTGCTAGCCGAGCTGGGGCTTCGGCAGCCATTTCTGTCATGGTCTGGGATGCCGGGCAGTTACGTGATCTCGACACCGAGTTTCCTTCGGAACCGAAGCTTCTGCTCTACGCCTGGCACATGCTGCACTGCATGTACACGCTCCTCTATGGGAAGCTGGACCCGTCGACATTTTCCAAGACACGGAGTGGCTCCTCTCGAACGACTTTCTTCTAGCAGCAGAGCATGCCGATAAATGCACAAAGGTAAGCCGTGATGCATCCAGGGACCAGAAAGTAAATAATTCAGATAAGTTGTGAGGCTACTGACATGGTATTAAAGGTTACTGTCCAGATCTTGCGTCTAGACCCAAAGCTACAGTGCTGCTACCGAATGTTCGGCACCTATTTTCTGCACTCGTCTTTTATCTTTCTCGTCCTTGCTCGCAAGTTGCGCCAGTCGGCCGATGACTACATTCTCAACAGCTGCAGGACATACTTGCGCACACTGGAGGCGTTTGCGGCCACTGTCAACATCAAGTACCAAAAGACATTCGCACGGGTGCTGCAGGACACTATCTCAAAGTGTGTGGAGGCGCAAAACCAGCAACAACAGCTGCCAGATGGTTCACGGATTGTCGCGGCTCCTGCAGACGACTGGCTTGACCCTGAAATTCTGAATTATCGATGGACAGCAGGGCACGGCGGCCTTTGGAACGGGAAATGGGCGGCAATCCGAGGCGAAAAACCGGAGGCTTTGAGAAACTGTTTCATTTTTTGCATGTACTATAAAGTAATACATGATTCGCATGAAATTGAAAAGCACGTGTGATTAAAGGAAAATGTCATCCTAGGGTGTCTTATCCCTGACGAATGGTATTGCACAGCCGGGACATGGTCTCGGGATCACTGGCCAAGAGATCCCATCGTTGGCGACGTTTCTGCCAGTCTGGGTTATCAGCCGTATTCTCCATCTCCGAGCCACGGTCCTTGCCAAATACAAAGACTGACTCAGGCCCACCCGGGGCAACCCAATCATCGGTCGTGATGAAGTCAAGCCAAAAGTCTTGCATGGCATGGCTCAACTCAATGTTAGTCCGCTTGTACGCGATGGCATCCGTAGTTCCCACTTTGTCTGCAGTAACAGCCACAAGCGTTTCGTCCTGAACCTTAGGCGGCGTAATGGTCCCATTGACTTCAGTCACCTTTTGTACTTTCAAAAACTCTTCGCTTGGGTCGGTGTACGGCCGGGCATTGCCATTGTCCGCCTCGACAAATGCGTCATGGAACGCCTCAAAGAGATAAATAAGCTCAACACAGTGGTGAGCCACGCCCTCGAAGGGACCTGGAAGGGATTGCCCGTCTTCACATGGAAGGCCTGGATTTGACCAATGGCACCGACCTGCTGTTGGTCACGCAGCGCCTTACCTGTAACGTGGAACGGCACCTCGAACATGGCATCGCTCATCAGCATCATGAGACCCTGTTTGAGCTCCTCGCTGGTGGCAGACGAAGTGAGGCCATAGGACTGGAGTAGCTCGGCACATAGAGCTGCGTTGCCGCAGGCAGCTTCAAACTTGGCCTCAATTTCATTCAAAGCCAAATCCCTAGGTAGGAAGATGCATGCCTATGTCAAGGCAAAGATTAGTTGAGCTCAACCATAACGATAGATACTCGGACTTGAGGGTTTGGGCGCATTTTACCTCAAGGTCTGTAACTCCAATGAGCACGTCAATGCCCTTTGATGGCGACCGCCCCGGAAGATTGCGCAGGTCCACGGGCCCTAGATCCACAGCCAACTGGCTGGGCGCGTCCAGATACGAAGACAGCTCTGTTACCGTAATCCCGTCGGACACCACGGGAAATACTTCACCATTGATAGACTTGGATGCCGTGAGTAGGAGAGACGCAGGCACCTCACGTAGGCGAGCTACTCTCTGCTTTGGAGATGACATATCGTAAGTGCCCGGACCAAAAAGCGCCTCGTACATGCGCTTCCATCCTGGCTCACGATCCGCCAGTGCACTGGGACCTAGCGTGCCAAGCGTGCCGGAGTGGAGGAGCACACGTCTGAATAGCGGTGCCTTGCGGAACGGAGAGCCGACAGCACATGTTGTTTTCGCGCAGGTGGGTGTGTGTCGAAACGGAGCCAGCTGACTGTCCACCGAGTGTGACCCGGTCGGGTCACCACCAAAAGCAGATATGTTGCGAGAAATCCACTCCAGTGCCACCTTTTGATCACGGAGGCCAAAGTTGAGCCCGCCAGTCGTGACCGGGTCCTGCGCGGCGAGGATGTCGGACGAGGCGCCGAAACCAAAGATGTTGAGACGGTAGGTGACGGAAACGGCCATAATGGGATCCCCATTCTGAAGAGAACGGAGGACAAGGCGGGAGGGATCTATCAGCGGGAGGCGTTAGCGACGTCGGCAGCAATTCAAAGAAACCGACAACGACATCTTACCCCACATAGGATCGGTGGCAGCTCCAAAGGCAAGGGCGCCGCCGTGAATCCACACGAACACTGGGATGGGCGCATACGGCGCAATACCATGCCGTTGTAAAGCGACTGCACTGGGTCGGACAACAAAGAGGTTCAGACAGTCAAACTCAGACTCGATGTCGTCGGGAAGGGCAAGTAAGACTGATACGTCCGGGAGTTGTTGGGTCCGGATGGCTGGACACACTTTGGTCTGGAGAGGGTCAAAATATCAGTAAATATCAAAAATAAACCACGAGAACAGTAGTTTTTGTATACTCACCCATTTCGGGTTGCGTCAAATACATCACTGGGCAAATGGGTGCGCAGTTGGGACTGCTCCCATCGAGCTGTGACGATGCCATAGGGGATGCCACGGAACTCCTCAAGATCTGAAGACACTGACGACGTCTTTCCAATCACTGTCTGAAGGACACTCGGCGACGCCTGTGTTGGTAAGTGGACAACGGGACTGTTGGTAAGGGTATCATCGAGGAGGCCCGATGGGCATCGTCGTGAGGTGGTGTCAAGGACATGGCAATGGTTGTTCGTGATATTAAAACGGGTTGTTCTGTCTGTCAACTTTGGGACTTGTCTCGGCGAATCGGGACGTCTTTAAACAGTTGACGACGAGAAACATATGTATTGTCGTGGGCTCCTGTTAGAGCGACGGAGATTGCAGCCGCCCTCCATTCTCAACTATTAGTCAGAAGATGGGGATATCTTCTGTCGGAGAGCGAGAAACTGGCTGAGACTTGGCTCTAGATGTTAACGTGTGTTTTGCATCTTGTGTGTGCCGTGTGCCGGATTCCGTCGAAATGCCGCGACATTGATCCGATCGCAGACGCGTTTGCGCCGAGTTTGTGTCGGGTATTTGGTTCGTGACCACGGCCCATTTCCTTGTGTGTAGGAAAACAGCTTAGCGTGACTTACGCAAATTATGGGGTGTCTATTTTGGGTTTAGGGGTCTTAGCGGGAAGCGGCCATTGGCCTCCCGGGCACGCAGATATCGCGTGACTGCTGGAAACGGCCTAGCCCCCATCCCGCTTTTTCGTGTCACGGGAAGGTGCGTTGTTCGGCTGGCTCCTGCAGTTTTTCACCCTTGTAAACATGTAAACAAACTTATATGCTCCCGCAAAACAACGTCCCCAGTGCCGTTGCTGACATACGACGGAAACACAACCACTATCCTCCACATGGCCATTCAACGGTCTTTCCCCAGGTTAGGCTTATTTCTCCATCCTCCAGAGAAAGCTGGCTGGAGTTTCCCCCACAAAGCCGGGCCAGAACGAAACGGTTGGCTGGCGTTTTGCTTTTGATCCCCTTTTCGCGTTTCTTTTTTCTTCTGTCCCTTCTATTACCCCTCAACCTCGAAACTTGACGGCGCATATGCACGGCAGTTGATGCACGGCAATTGATGCACAGCAGCACTCCTGGTCAGGAGACGTCTGTCGGATGGGCATATTAGGTGCACTGCAGTCCCTTCCATCTTGTCGTTCTCGATCACGGTATCTCGTCAATACTGAATCTTAGCGCGCGGCCATTTCAGCTTCATCAGCTCTTCTGTTCCTGCTCTCTCTTTTTTTCTCCTATCGTTGACAAACTATGGCTGACCCTGGGGAGTCCATCTTGGGCCAGTGGCGGGCAATTGTCGTTTGTCTCATCGCCGCCCTGGGTGCCTTCCAGTTTGGCTATGACACAAGTTACTTCTCCGGTATGTTCATCATTATCAAGCCTTAATCAACACGCTGTGACTGACATCTCTTTTCTTTAGGTATTCTTGTGATGGATGCCTTTGCCGACCACTATGGTACCTTTGATGCTGCCACGGGTGCCAAAATCGTCACATCTTCTCGTCAATCACTTGTCCACGTCCATCATCAACGTTGGCGAGTTTGTCGGTGCAGTGTCTGCTTTCTGGATCGGTCAGAAAATTGGTCTGCGTGGCGGTCTGCTGCTGGCGTGTATCATCGTCGTCATTGGCACTACGCTGCAGGTGGCTGACACGGCCCTCGGTCTACTCATTGCAGGCCGTTTGGTCCTGGGCTATGCAGTCGGTCTCATCTCTAACTTTGTGCCGCTGTACCTGGCCGACTGTGCCCCGGCCCGTGTCCGCGGCGCCATTGTCTTCATGTACCAGTTCAACATTGGCATCGGCTTGATCCTGGGCGTGTGCGTCGACTACGCCACCAAGGAGCGCACAGACACCGGCGCTTCCGCATCCCCATGGCCGTGCAGTACATCTTCCTATCATCCTGTCCAGCGGTCTGCTGCTGTTCTGCCCCGAGTCGCCGCGCTGGCTCGCGGCCAACAACCGGATCGATGACTGCGAAAAGTCGCTGCAGCGGCTCAAGGGCCCCGATGTGGATGTGCATACGGACACGGAGTTGATTGTACATCAGCTGCACCGGGAGTCTCTCGCTGGCGAGGGCAGCTCGTGGATCGGCATTCTTCGGAGCTCCGTCGAGCTGCGCAAGGCATATCTCGGCTGTGCCCTACAAGGTGAGTCACCGTCCATCGGCACAGCGTTCTTTTTTGTTTTTCTTCCGGACTGACCCTCCACGCAGCCCTACAGCAAGGAACCGGTATCAACTTCATCACCGGCTACGGCCCTTACTTCTTTACAGTCATTGGCATTGAGGTATGTCTTTTTCTTTCCCTCTTTAACCAGTCTATGAATACCTTTCGTATGGCATGCTCACCCTCTCAAGAATCCCTTTATCATCCAAGTCACGCTCTATGTTGTTGGCATCCCCGTGATGTGGATTAGCCAGTATGGAATTGAGAAGCTGGGACGTCGTATTTCTTTGATCATCTCGGCCTCCCATGGCCGCGGCTCTCATGATCATGGCCGGTGTCGGCCTCAACTTGCAAGAGGCAGACCCCTCGCTGGCGGCCAGTCGCACAGTCGTCGCCATGGTCTTTATCTACATGATCTTCTTCAGTGTTGGCTGGGGCCCGACAGTCTGGGTTGTCTGCTCCGAGATTGCCACTGGCCGCAACCGCAACAAGCTCATGACGCTGTCGACATCGGTTCAACTGGTTCTTCACCTGGCTCGTCAGCTTTTGTCTTCCCTTATCTGTTCAATGCCGATGCCGCCAACCTGCAGACCAAGGTTGGTTTTATATACGGCAGCATCACGGTGTGTCGCCGTTGCCTGGGTCTTTTTCCTGTTACCAGAAGCCGGCTGGTCGCTCCCTCGAGGAGATTGATATCTGTTTGAGAGGCCGCATCTCTGCACGCAAGTTTGCCAGTACGTTTTAGCCACTGTCCAACCACCCCATCGCCCTCTTCGATTTTGCTTTTGGATGACGAATCTGACACGTTTTTTTCTCTCTTTACAGCTACCAAGGTCGACCTCACCAACGCTGACGACAACCAGCTACCCAAGTCGACCGTCCTGGCAGATTTCGAGCACAAGAACTAGGGCGTACATCTGTGCTGGAAAGATGAATGCGAGACGAGTCTGTTTGGCAACTCACTCTAAGTGTTAGATGTGTTTCTAAGCATTGTACATTTCGTCCGTGCTAGTATTGACTCTCAGATATCAAGTAGACAGTGGCTGGCTGTAAAAATTAACCTGAGCTTTACGGTTGCATCTACGTAAAGAGCAAACGAAATGTAGACAAGTCATTCTAGTTGCATGGTCGCAAACTCAGCAATTATGAATTTAGTATCTACCGCAATTTTTCAGCTACGACGTTGTCTGCTCCCAGTAAATGCATATGGGCTGTTGAACTACCATCTGCTGCTACTGTCGAGTCCTTGCCACTCATTTACACATCTCCGGCGACAGCTTTTCGTTTGGTCATGGACTTCTTGTTCTTGACGTGGGACATCTTGCGCTCGACTTTGTCCGTCAGGTGCTTCTGGGCATCCTTGGAAAACAGACAGCCGATGATGCAATGCACCAAAAACCGAGACTGGCCAGATAGACCGTCTTGAAGGCCTGCGTGTAAAGCAATGCGACCAGCAGCCACCGCAGCAGCATTCACTGCCGGCGTGTACGCCGTGAGGTTGCCAGCCTTGTAAGCCGTGAGCAAACCAGGCACGTCACTAGCAGGCAGACCGCAGCCTCGACAGCGGGTGTGATGTTGGCAGGGATGGTAGTCAGTAGACGGTTGGACAGGATGGGCCGAGTAGACAGCAACCGCGACAGAGCCACCGGCAGACCGGACCGATGCCAGCAGACCCGAGGCGAGACCAATATCCTCCGCATTGCAAAAAAGAGCGGAGCCAGGGCGAGTGAGGGCGAGCTCAATAAAACCAACAAAGAACGGACCAGAATGGTCAGGGCAAATACCCATGTCCTTCTTCTCGTGTCAGAGCAGCCAGCGAGCACAAAACCGACCATGGCAAAGGTCGAAAAGATCAACCAGTAGCGGCCGTTACCACCCCAGCGGATAATAGCACCGGCCCGATCTGGCCAAGGGCCGTGGAGGACGCAACAGTGGCACGAAAGCCAGCCGCCATAGGTGATGTCCGTAGTGAAAAAGTGCTGATCTGCTTGGGCCAGAGGAGCACAGCCAGTGTAGAACATGGCTCGCCGGTGGCACAAGAGCAACAGAGCGAGATGAAGCCGCGGTTTCAGGAAAAAGTGAATGGGCGATGGCCGGTACTGCTGCTTGGAGAAAGCCTCCCAGATAAAGAGCATGATGAGGAGGACGATGCGATAATGAGGTGGACAGGTGTGGCGGTCACGGAATCCCAGGCATAGCAGATGCCCTCGCCACCCCACGAGGACACCGACCAAAAAGATAGCGTCCAGGCCCACTGCGGTCCAAAAAAGGATGCCAACATAGTCGAGGCTCTGTATAAGAATGTCGCGCGCTTGGTCCTTGCGCTCAGTGCAGGCAGCTCGTAAGGTGGGCGGGTGGTTAGTAAGATCAAAGCAGGCAGATGACGGCAAAGTGCCCGTGTTGAAATAATGGCGTTAATATAGTAGGCACCAAGCTGCTCAGGCCCAAGAGACGGTATCGGCAATCGTAATCCTGCGGAGCTTGGCAAGTTGCAGTTTGTAATGGGAACAACGTTTCGAACTAGATGAGGCAGAGGGAACCATTGGTTACATATCCTTTATCCAATCATGGGACCAAAGAAGGCAAAAGGGGCATTCGGTCAAAAAGACAATACGAGAGCACCATTGGGCCGGTACTTGTTGGGCAGCCGAGCTCGCCGATGGCCATCGTTGAACGATAGCTGCCCCGTCTCGGGCCGAGGCCGTAGACGGTCAGCACCCAAACCCAATCATGGTTTGTCATGTTCTGGGCCACAGCGCTGATAATGGATAAACCCAAGTAAAAGTGGCCCAACAATTTTGCCGCCGATAAAGAATACCAGGCTTGCGGGTCCAAAACAGATCAGAGAGGCGGGCCGTAGAATTGGTGTAATCGTAAAGGAAAGAGCCAGGGTGCGGGCAATGTTGATCCAGGGCTGAAATCAGCTGCTGGGCGGCCCGGATGTCCGCGGTTGAGTACCTCAAGAAATTTTTGTTGGGCATGAGAAAAACATTAGGCGGAAATGCCGACAGAAACCAGAAGCCCTGCAAGTGGCGATGGTTTAAGGAATTAGGCGTTATAAGCTTGATGAATACCGTGGTATATCAAGACTGCGTGTATTGGAGGACGTACCAGAAGAGTGCCCCCAAAAGAAGTTTTCTTGGTAAAAGAGCCCAGGGGGGAGGTCGACCGAGGGCGGCCGAGTTGAATGGACCACGCTTGTCGCGTATCCACCTCGCGTTTGGTGGGGTTTGCTCGGGATCAGGTTTGCTCGGTGGGGTCACAGGTTCGGCCTTGGAGACCTCATGGCTGTCGTCGGGGCTCATATTGGGTGTGGTCGTGGGGGAAAAGTACCCAAACGAGTAAGACAGCAATAAGTTGAGGGTTGTTGAAGATGACCCAAATTTTAAAAAAGCACACTCGTCGCTGTCAGGTGGCAAAAGCAAACAGACACAAAAAAATTAAAGAAGATAAAAGCAGACGAAAAATCCGGGGCCCGAAAACATGCCTCCTTTTGCTAAAACAGCGGAGAGACCTGTGGAGGCGGAGAGAGGGGGAAGATCAAAGTATTGGGGGTGTCGAGCTAGGCGTCGTCGTTTGTGGGCAGCGTCGTTACTCGGACGAGAGGCGGATGGGCAGGGATGCGCGGGCGATTGGAGCGAGCTGGGGTAGGGGAGAAGAGATTTACTTAAAAATTTCTGAGATGAAGCCATCCATGGAAGCGTGGGCTTTCGTCGTGTATATTGATTTCCTATAATGTCTGTCTTACATCTGGATGGCAATGTTGTTCCCTCTTCCCCAACACCAAGAGTCTGTTTGGGAATCATTAGAGGATATTAGAGTAAGGTACAAGACTTGTGGCGTTGTATTGTCCTTTTTCGTACAAGATGGCGAGACATGGCGGACATGGCGGAAAAGGAGAGAAATACGTTGGCCTGCCAAAGTACTTCGCCAAGGAATGCGAGATATTCTAGTTTACCCGATAAACTTTCGTACTCCCGTAGACACAGAAAAGGAAATGGGTTAGGAGCAAGGAACCGGGGGCAAGGTGGACAGGGAGAAAGCATTGCGAATATTCATGCCTCATTTTTCTGTAGATATCCTGCAGAAAAAAATCCAACAGGAAAAGATAATTTTTTCATTTGACTCTCCTCTCCCGGAGAACGACTAACCCGCTGCCACGCACCAGTGAGTCCCAGCGTGATCGTATGGGGCTAAGGGGTAAGGTGCAGGTCGCAGCCTGTGGAGCGGCCAAGCAGCCAAGGCCGCCATTGACTCGTGCGGGCCAAAGATCGACGGCACTGTTGACTCGCGGCACATCTCCACAAGTGGCTGGCTTTTTTTCTGATGTCCCGTCTCTGTCGTTTACATGCCTTCTGGCAAAGTGAATGTAATTACTTCGTAGCTGTAGGAAATGAATACCGCACTCGGGCCTGTCATCAGGTCCGGCCTGGCGGAGGCCAGAAAATACCTTGCCGTCCCTCCCACTCAGATACATCTTCTGGGGTGTACTTTTCCCTTTTTGGGCTCTTTTCGACATTTTGTTGGCAACAATCTGCTACTGGTGAATCATCAGCGTGGAATAAGGAGTTGGGAAGTGGAGAAATGGCTGGTAACAGCCTCGCTCGAAAAGGGCAAAGATACGAGGGCCAGCTCCATCACACATGGCTTTGCAGGAGCATCGCTCTGACAATCAACTAAACCCTTATTGGGATTGCATCTTGTTCGCAGTTGTCTGAAATGGTTCTTATCCACGCCTCATATGCCGCTCACTTTTCTCGACAGTATTTCGTGTGGGTGAACGAGGAGACTAGATGTGTAGTGTATTTTATAGATATTACTTTAATTTGTTTTTTATCTAGAACACAATCGCATATTCATATGCCCCAGTTTTATATCTTCTAAATAAAAACAATATGCATGCATGCATGAAATCAAGGAAAGATGTTTTCCAAAAAAAAAAAAAAAACTATGAACCGGTATTAACTTCAAACGAACCATGTCAGGATCGCAAAAACAACCGCGCAGACATTATGAAAACCTCTGGTTTGGTAGGGCATAATGCTGACATGTCTAGATCTGGCCATGTTAAACCGAGCCCTGATGATATATCATAGCTACGTCTCTATTCTCTCTTTTCTACAGCTTTGCCTGGCGCATGGCCTGCAAACGTGCTGGCAGACTACGCCGCATCAGCTTGCCCGTGGCATTGCGGGGAAATACCTCCAGATAAAAAGGCCACCCCGTAGCTTCTTGGTCTTGCTTACCTTATGCTAGTTGACGTACTCTAGCACTTGCTTGAGGACAACCTCGCGGTCTGCGATGGCTACAGATGGGCTTAAAGTTAACATAGCGCTACGGGCACTTCTGTCTCTTGGACCGCGTCCCACTTGCCACAGACACCGCCTCCATCACGAGGAGGATGGGCGTGCAGCGCGTTTTCGAGCTCGGCGGGCGTCACCTGGTTGCCTTTGTACTTGATCAGGTCCTTTTTGCGGTCCGTCAGCCAGACGTAGCCCGTCCCTCGTCTATGCGGCCCACATCACCACTGCGGATCCACTCGTCACAAGTATAAACGTCTCTTTGTTCGCGGCGTCGTTCTTCTTGTAGCCCATGAACACCGTGGCGGCCGCAAACAAGATCTCGCCAGACTCGCCTGGAGCCACATCATTGAGGCTATCGTCGACAATCCGTACTCGCCTATGTATTGGAGGACATGAAAAAAATTAGGAAAGAGGTCATGGTATTTATGCCGAGCAGGAATAATACGCACACATTTGGCAGACAGCTTGCCGACACTGCCTTGCTTGCGCCGGGCCGAGTACCGGCGCAGAATCGTTACGGAAACCCTCGTCATGCCGTAGCCCTGTACGATCTCGGTCTCGTTGCCCAGCATCTTGTGCACCTCGCCTATAATATCCGGGCCAGCACGGCGCCCGAGCAGCTGATCGTCTGCACGCTCGTGAGGTCCTGCTCCGCGAACAAAGGGGTCCTTGACCATGGCCACAAGCGTTGCCGGGACGATGCGCAAGGTCGTGGCTCGCACGGCGACACATGCACGGATGTACTCATGCAGGTTGTAGTTTCGCGCAGCAGACGGACATATCCCCCGGTCAGCAGGGGCAGGCAGGCGGCAAACACGCCGTAAATGTGCCCCAAGGGCGCGTAAAAGACATTCCCGCTGGTCGGCTGAGGCCACATTGGGATCAGTAGCACGCGCAACAAGTAGCGTACGCGATCAGGTTGCCGGTGGCTGAGCACGGCGCCCTTGGTAGGCCCGAGGTGCCGGACGAGAAGCAGATGACGCGGGACGGTGTGCGCATCGGTGTTGGTGAGGTCAATTGGGGGCGAGTACGAGAGAGACGTGTCCTTTGATGAAGTCGCGGGGAAACTGAGTGTCTAGTTAGTATGCATTTGCTGCAAAGACGTGTGTTTGTCCACCTCACCGCCAGCTGCGATGTCCCCCGCTCGCCGAGGCCGACGATCGGTAGCCGTATCGTCTTGCACCATTTCGTTTGGCCTACAGCCGCTGTTATACGCGCCATGACATCGTCCGCATCGCAAAAGATGGCCTTGGGCTCGACAATATCGATGAAGTGGACAAGGTCCGCAACGGTGGCTGTGGGGCTTCCAAAGCTGAGGGGGTGTCAGTTGCTTTGATACCTAGAGATTTCGTGACCGATATGGACCGCCGTGACTTACGCCGCCGTGATGCCTGCCCACAAAGCCGAGAATTCAACTTGCAGATAGTCCAGCGAGTTCTTGCCGACAATCAGGATGGTGTCACGCGCGTCAGAGCGAGGATATTGCGTAGGCATCTGCGCCCAAACCGGCCAGTTGTGGTGCCGAGCTGTACATCAAAGATCGCTCTGGCCTTTCGTGTTCCTGTAGGATGATCTTGTCGGGCAGCGTGTCGTCAATGTTGTGGCTCAGAATACACTGCCAGAACGACTGGTCAGAAGGCACGTTGGCCGACGCGTAGGTTGACGAGTAGAATTCGCGGTGAGGGCGACATCGGCGTACCGGCAAGTAGTATTTTGGCAGAGAGGAGGTGCAAATTGTCTATCTTTTTTTCTCTAAATATATATATATATATATGTGGTGTGTGTGTGTGCGCTACTGTCTGCAGGATACCGTCGACGTCTCCTGGTGCAGCGTAACCAAATCGCCATTATAGCTCCATAGCATAGCTCCCTCCAAGCCCCATTCAAGCTCTGGAGGATTGAATCAACACGGCGGGTAGTGGCCATCAATGTGGAGCGAGCCACTGGATTTGCATAAAGTACAATCAGGAAGAAAACGTAACACAGGCGTACGATTTCGAGACACAAAACGCATCTTTGAGGACGTCTCTGCAACCACAAGAGCAGATTTTCACTGGCTTTGCTTTCCCAAGCGAGTGACCCCTTCTGCACGCATCTTTTCGTGATCTTATCCTTCTCAAGAACTTTGGCGTGCATGTCTTGCAGACTGGGAAATATACGCTGCCGGGAACCGAAGTAGTCTTTGGCGGCATGGGGCTAATGACGGCGGTAAAGAGATGCTGACTCGCGCAATGAGAGGCCTAGCCTTTCCTTGAAGTGCCGCAACCCGTTGGGGAAATAGCAAAACTGTCTGCCAATACAACGGCCGCCAGATGGAGACGGGGAATGTGCGGGGAAGTATACGGGCAGAAAACACAAGAAAAAAGATGGAACAAGAAGAGTCAACGTCCACCTTCCAAGAAACAAACTGATTCGTGAAAGAGGAGAGTGACATTTGAAATCAGGCCTGCAATTCTTCGACCAGGGCACAGAAAAAAAAAACGACGAGGAAGACACACCTCCAGTATTCGAACAGCACTTCAACTGCAATGGCGAGTCGAGTCAGCCAGACACGAGTCGGGGCCGGACACGCCATGCCTCGTGCGTCTGTGGGCGGGCCTTCGACGCCATCTGCTGACGCTGCGGAGCGGAAGCGGCTACGCGACCGCGTAGCGCAGCCAGAACCTCCGCAACAAGCGCAACCAGCACATCCAGGCGCTGGAGCAGCAAGTGCGGCTGTGCCAGGAGCTGCACCGGGGACTCGGGGATACCTCATCAGCACGGCTGGGCAGGGCATCGGCGGGCGCAACGCCGACGACATCAAGACCATCAACGACCTGACAGCCGAGAATGCAGCCCTGCGGAAACGGCAGAATCAGCTTGCAGCGCTCTTTGCGTCGTTCAAAGAGGTGTTTGAGCCGGCATCCATCGCAGCGGAAGCTGCTTCTACCAGCAACGCCGGTCCCACAACAGCAACGGCAACAGCATCAACCACTGTGTCCGCCATGAGCAGACATCGAAACAAGCATGTCCGCCACTGGCACAGCCATCTTCACCGCCCCACAAAATGCATCCCCCGCATCGCCTCATCGAGTGAGGTGGTCATGTCGTCATCGGTGCGCTATTCAGCCTATTCAAAACACGCGCGCTATGGCAGACACACTACCCGACTACTCGATATGGCTGGCAGGCATCAACAACAACGGTGCCAGCACAGACAGGGACCCCGGACGGAGACGGCTTGCGCACACCACAGCCAAATTGGCGGCATGGCCATGCACTCGATCAACTACCACGCCACGACCAGCGCCGCCTACCTCCACGATCTCACAGATGACACGCACTCGTCTTGCATGGCCGCTGATCCGTCGGACATGTGGGCAGTCTCTCGGATGGCCCCGCCGCAATATCTTAAAAGTGCCGTCACTATGACGACGCCATGGCATCTTATCCAGCCCTCTCCGCACGGCCGATGAACACCCCCACCGACCTTGCCACACCGTATGGCCCGAGTATTCTGGACCACCCCTGCAGCGCCAGCGTGTGTGCGTGGCAGCCGGCGCCGCCACCGTCCATTCCAAGAGACGATGCGGCCAGTACCGCCAGCCGTGTCGAGGACATCCCCGTGTGGGCACGCATCCCCGTCCGCAACTACGGCCCCAACGACGTGGGCCGCCCTGCATGGGACGCCAACATTCGCCATCATCTTCGACTCGCCGAGACGCCATCCCCAGCTAGACCTCATGTTTGGCTCCAAGCACAACCCGCTCGCCGACTCGCTGCAACGTAGCTGCAAGCGCTACTACAAGGGTCACGTTGTGCGGCTGGCTGTCGGCTGGCAGGTCTACCAGTACATCAAGTGGCGTACGCAGCCCACAGCACACGCTACGCGCTGCTGCCGCACTATCTCAAGCCCATCCACGAGCAAATCTGGCTGCCGCATCCGGGATCGCTGGACCTGATTGTGTGGGAGCCGCTGCGGCGCAAAATGCTGCGTGACTACGAAAAGTACGATATAGCGCTGTTTATCCGGCAGTACACGCGGTGTCTGCAGCTAAGGTGGACGCAGACGACACGGATGTGCTCGAGACGGACAGCGTGTCGGGGCCCATGTACTACAGCCAGCGTTTGTGGACAGGATGATGAGCGCGAGCGGCTGGGGCCTCAAGCCCGAGTTCCAGACGTACTATCCGGAGTTGTTTGACGACAATGAGTGGCAGACGGTTGTGTACGATCCAAAGCCAAAAACCCTGTTATGAGGGGGTGGTGGGAGACCAAGTGGCAAACTAGACAGGCCGCTAACGAACTCTTCCTGCATGGCACAAATTTCTGGCAATTCTTCCAAGTGCCGAAGGGATGATGAACCCCGGTTCGATATTGGCAAAATAGGAGCTGTTTCAACAAACATTCGGAACCGCACCAATCCGCGCACGTCTAACCGTTCCAATCTATTTTAGATTATGGGCCATTTCACGGGATGTTGTGAAAATACAAATGACCATGGACGGCAAGACGTCACGAGGTGTGAAAATGGCTCTTATATATAGTGAAGACACCCCATTCTCCGAAAATATTTTGGTTTTGTTTTGCGTTCTGTCTTCACTTTTGTTGTTGTTGAACATTGCTTTTTTGCATACACTCTTTCCGTATCCTCGGAATTTCGCTACCTCACCTTCTCCAAGCACTGTGTCATCACACAGCCAACGTGCACATCGTCGACCACTGCCCTCGCGGCATGCATGGCCCTGTTCGCCCACGGTCAGCTGTAGCCCATGCAGATGATGCCGCTTCTCAGCTGCATCCCAGCTGGTTGTCATCGAGCGCCTCGACCCGCTCGTCAACCCGGGCCAGAGCCCGTCCAGCCATCTCCACCAAGTCATTGGCGGTGTGCGTTCTTGTCTGCCCTGCTCTGCTCTGCTCTGCCTTGCTGCTTTTGTGGCCTAATCGTCCGCTGACCCCAACAGAACTCGTTCAATGTGTCCATGGACGTGGCCACTCACGACCTTGCGGCCCTGTCGACATGTACGACCTGCTCATTCTCCGAGGACTTTTCCAACTACTGGACGGCGACGCTCTTTTTCCGCGCACGCAACGGCACGTACACGCAGGTCAAGCGCATGGCGCAGTCCGGCTTCGAGGGCTCCACGGCGGGATCACTGTTTATTACATCCCGCCGTACGACGGGCAAACAAACGTGACGGCATTCAAGCCCGGGTTCCGGATGCTCGTCGGCGATGCCGCCCTCCGCAGCCCGCGCGGACAGCAGCGCCAAATCTGCCACCGGTGCTTCTCGACCATCAACCAGGTGCCCTTTGGCGGCGCGCCCTGCACGGGCGACGACACGCAGGCCCTGCCGGCCGGGTTCTGCGAGGGCGGCATCCGCACCACCATCACCTTCCCGACGTGCTGGAACGGCAAGGACCTCGACTCGCCCAACCACCAGGACCACGTGGCTTACCCGGCGTCGGGCACGTTTGAGAGCGGCGGCCCCTGCCCGTCGACGCACCCGGTCAAGCTGCCGCAGCTGATGCTGGAGACGGTGTGGGACACGCGGCCGTTCAACAGCAAGGACCTGTGGCCCGAGGACGGCAGCCAGCCGTTTGTGTGGTCCAACGGCGACAAGAGCGGGTACGGGTCGCACGCGGACTACATGTTTGGGTGGAAGGACGACTCGCTGCAAAAGGCCATGGACGCGCACGCGTACGTCAGCGGGTCGGGGCTCAAGACGCAGACAATTGCGCAGCAGAACAAATGCTCCGTCAAGGACATGGTCAACGAGAAGCTGGACGGCTGGCTGACGGAGCTCCCTGGCGGCCAGATGGCCATGAATTAAGGCATGGATGATGTTTATCTACTTTACTTGCGTTGCCCGTCTTGACACGATACTATTCTGTTGAATCGATTATATATTTAGTAACCCCGTCTGAAGAAGGTCATAAAACCAGTAGATATGAAATACGTGCAAGGAATCAAACATAAGGCAATAGCATCCGTCTTTAGTCGGGACCGTCGCGTGTATCGAGGCAACGTTTAATAAATACAATCTTTCGTATCGGGGCTTGGCAGCTTCGGGAACAAGTCCGAATGCGACCAGTTGGGCGCCACGAGCATTTTAAGCTTGTTCTGGTGGGTGTTTTAGTGCCGTAGCGCCTGCACTGCAGTCAAGGAGCTTCTTGATGATTTCAGGAGTTTGCAGCGTGAGAACAAAACATTACAGCGTGTCTCTTATACTTCTCTCAACTGTGGAAGTATTTGAACTTTGTTTCCTGTTGTCAAGTCCGCGACAGCTGCTGCCACATAAGCCACAGCTTTACTCCGTCCTTGGAACACGCAAGGACAGGCCTGCAGTACGACCACAAGCCACAGAGGGCCATTTTTTTGTGTTGCGTTCGGATGATGCATCCAATCATATGCCTCCGAATGAGTGCAACAAAAGATGCTCTGGGAGAAGAGGCCCCAGTACGACGTTGCATTGCGTCGGGCCTGTTGTAATCTTACCACCAAGAGTGGACCAAAGCACAAACTAGGCAGTAGCAAGCTGACAGGTCGTGATCGACATCGAGCCTTTCCCCCGCATTTACAACGCGGCCACCTGGGAAAAGCGCGGAAAACGCTGGCAATGACAATGCTGGACATGTGCTGATCGCAGGTACTTTAGTTCTGCCAGGAGGTGTACTCTTTCCCCTCTTTTGGACGGCTGGTTCCATCATTGACATCTCAACAACTTCGCGAGACTCTCGCGACGTCACCGTCAAGTCACCCGTTTCAAACCAAAGCATTTCTTTCAAACATCTATTAATCGACATCATCGTCTGCCACGTGCACACCATGGCCGCACTGGAAAAGCCAGCGTTCGACAATGTCGACCACGCCGAAAAGAAGCGAGGCTCACCGACGACGTCGACCTCGCATCCAGCGACGCACGCGCCTTGACGCGCCGCATCCTCTGGAAACATGGACACGCGCATCCTGCCCGTCCTTGCCCTGCTGTTCTTGTTGCTCGTATCTCACCGCACCAACGTCGGCAATGCGCGCCTCTACGGCCTCGAAAAGGAGCTTGGCATGGACTTGCTGGACCACCAGTACGACCAGGGGCTGGCTGTCTTCTATGCCACCTACATTGTTCAGCGAAGTGCCCAGCAACCTCGTCCTCAAGCTCGTGACCCCATCGCCATCTGGCTACCGTTCCTCACGTTTGCCTGGGCGTTCGTGTCCATGTTGCCAGGGCTTCATCCGCAACTTTGCCGGCTTTGTCGTCGTGCGCGCCGTGCTGGGCTTTACCGAAGGCGGTCTGCTACCCGGCCATGATCCTGTATCTGTCGGGGCTGTTACACACGCCGCGAGTTGGCCCTGCGCATCGGTCTCTTTTACACGGCGCGTCGTTGTCGGGCGCGTTTGGCGGACTGCTGGCCCGTGGTCTGTCGGAGATGGCAGGCCGTGGTGGCTACTCGGCCTGGCGGTGGGATCTTATCATTGAAGGCCTGCTCACGTGGCTGTCGCATTGATCGCAGCCTACTGCTGCCCAACGGCATTGCGGGCGCCTCCTTCTTGAGCGATAAGGAAAAGGTGCACGCCGTCCACCGACTGCATCGCGCCAGTGGCAGCCGGCAGCATTCAGTCCGGAGCGGGAGGCCGAGGAGAAGTTCAGCTGGCACGAGGTTGGCCGGCGTCTTCAGCTGGCAGACGTGGCTGACGGCCTGTGCCTATTTCGGTATCCTGTCGGGCTGTACTCGTTTAAACCTATTTGTACGTCTGATATTATCGTATATTATCGTGTGCTCTGCAATTTGTTCTTTGTCTCGGCATCCTTCGACTGACTCTGGTGTAACAACCCAATATTACCACCCGAAAAACCTCATTGAGAATTTCCTTCTTTGGACGTGCGCCTGTGCCGTCCCTGCTCCAACCTGCTTAACAGATGTGCTCCCCTGTATTCCCCTGTGCTCCTTTGTGCCCGTTGTGCCTGCTGTGCCTCTATAACTGTTCCATCGCAAACCGGCACAGCCACAGAGCCTTCGTTCTCGGCCACGATCTTGCAGTTTGAGAAGCACGGTTAAGTGCATCTCGGAAAGCCGGAACTTTATGACTCATAACTTTATCGAGGTGGTATTAGGTTGTGACTTATAGCCCCTGTATAAAGAGGCAGCCCATTCCTCTCATCTACCTGCCCGCTCCTCTTTCGCCTCACTCACTTTCCTTTTATATTACTGAACCACCTTTTAATGTTATGTTGTTTTCTCACTGCCATAGAAGCCCGCTCTTCTAAAGGTCGACCAGTTAAAGGAAAATGCCCTGCTGATCGAAGTGTTATCTGGGCGACCGAGGACTCGTTTAAAAATAAAATCAAAGCTCTTAGCATAGTCACTTATTATCATCACCAATTACATTTTAACGGTTGTAGACTGTTGGATTTATTTTAATTTTATTTTATTACTATACAGTTGTTACACTACTTTTATGATACAAAATCGTAAAAAATCAAAAAGGGTGTTAAAAGACACTAGATGATTAATATGTTTATAATATAAAAAATATTTTCCTCCTATTTACGGTAAAACGTCGTTATTTTTAGCGATATTCTTTGCGATGCTTTTTATAGGCCTTAATTTTTTAACGCCGCGGTGTTATGGCTTGCTGTGGCCGTGCGTTTTTGTTAGCTTCTTGCACGTGATCCGACTTTTTTATTGGTGCATTATAGGACTTCGAGATCTAGTGGCCCAGCACGTGTCGTATGGGTCGAACACCTTCTTATGGTCAGGTCACGTGTGATAAAGACGATGATGTGAAATCCCTGTATAGATTAGCTATGTACCACATCCCTCTGGCGTTCCAAAGCATAAAGGCGAAAGAAAAAAAATAAAACCACAGCGACGCTCAACATAATCTTTTCTATCACGGTCCACTCGTCGCCACGGGCGTAAACGCCGACTAGTATGGCCACCAACCCACCCAACGCATTGTGCAGGCCCGGCCTTACAACTGTCAATAAGAAAACAGTGCGCATCCTACTTCGTGATACTACTTACTTTGCTATGTGCTGTAAGCACCACAGGTTGTTGTGTCGGAATTACCAACAGAGGAAGCCAGTCCCGAGCACCCCCACCCCGCAGCAGACCGTAGGGCCAGTGCGGTGTAAAAAGCTTATAGGCTTCTACGCCAAGCCCGTGAGCCTGTAAGTATGGAAATGCGCCTGGAAGAACGACAAAACCCGCCAGCAGGATCTAAGAAAAGAAAGCAGCCGTTCCGTCATACATACAACCAGTATATTCTGTAGCACATTACAACTAAGTTGTCCAACGTCTGTGATCGAGCCTCCATCGCTTGCTGAAAAAGGCGTGTTTTTATGCGCGCAATGGTGCTTCGTTGGTTCGGGTGTTGCATTTTCCTTGTTTTTTGCTGCCCGGTTTAAGGCTTCATATTCGCTAATTATCCGAGAAGACTGGCATGGGTTGAACTCCCTGACGTAGACGGGGATAAAACAGGGGTGAGTGCCGAGGTTATTCGTAACAAAAAAATGTCTTACATTCCGTATATCCGCAAGATCAGGACCGCCGTGTCCGGGCAGGGGCTGTTTTATTCGGCGTCGCTCGTAGAAGTGGTGATGCGGTTTTGAGCGGTCTATGTTGTTGGATCGTTTCGCGCGAGAAAGGCTCCGGCGATCAAACTCCGGAAGAGCGCTGTGCGCCAAATGAATCGTGGAGCGCTTGTCATAGAATTCGGGAGGAGAGATCCAGTTTGCCCATGCCTTATGCTCGTCCACATTGGTTTATGTCGAAGTCTTGCCATCGTGCTAGACAATGAGATAACGTTCTGAAAGGGGAAATGAAGAATGGGATCTTTTGTCTCTCGAATTGTGTGTAGAAGTGACTTGTTACCACTGTCAATAAGAGGTAGACTTTGTTTCATTTATGTCGTCACAATTTTCGTCTTGCGCAGTAAGGAGACAAAAGATAAGCAGGAACAAAAACAAACCAGAAAGGTTGAGGCATAAAGTAGAATGAGATAAAAATGGAGAGAACATCCCGGTAAGCATTAAGATCAGCCGCAAGTGGAAGAAACGCAGTGTTTCCTTCATTCGCGACGACCGAAAACAACCGCGTTGATAGCACGTTCGTTTGTTTATTCATCTTTACTCTTTTCTTCTTCGGGAGCAAATACCTTTATCTATCGTGTTTGCCATGTATCCGTGAAAAAAAAAGACTGAAATTAGACATGAAAAAGAAGAAGCAAAGAGCAAGAACTCTCTCAACAGCCTTCTGCCTCACTCTATCACGATTTCTTTGATTGCCTCGCCCCGTCCTTTCCCCATTTCATAGTGCTTAATATGGCTGGATGCGTCCTGGCTTAGCGCTCTACGACCTAACCCGGTAACAGCAGGACGTAGGAGCGATGCTTGACAAATCGGCGCCCATTAATCTCGAGGTCGTTCCGGCAGTGGGGCAATTCTTGTCGGCCGATAGGTATTTATCGCATCTAGAATGACATGCGGTACTGCGATAGATGCTTTGCGTTATGGATATCGCTGACTGGAACAACAGTGACACGGCGAATGATGTAAAGTATGTGGTGGTTGAAGTGCGGCGCATGGCATTTCTAGTGAGATGCCAGCTTACCCTACCTTTGTCGCCGTTTACTGAGCACCTGGTATGTAGAAGATGCTCTTGTCTTTGCAAATTGAGTCGAGGAAAGCGTCAAGGTCTCTCTGCCTCTTATCTCTCATGGCGTAGCATTCTGACCCGCCAAAATACACAAGCACCTACCTCGGGAACAACATGGGGCCGAGGGCCAATGCATCTATCCGATAACCTTAGCTGAATAGCCGGCTCAGCGCCACCGCGATCTTTGGCGGGATAGGCCGGATTGCCAAGTCTCTGCACAGTTGACGAGAAGAAGAGGAATGAAGGAAGAAAAAGGACAAGGCGCAACTAGGTTGGTGATGGAGTTTGAAAGTGTCTTTCGCCTTCCTTAACCGAAGGACTCTGCCTCGACGACCCAAATCCCACGACCCTTGCCTGGACATGGCTCAGTTTTTGCATTTATCAGCCTCATCCAATCGGGCATGCCTCCCGAAACCGATATTGTGAGTCTTTGCTTGCGATTGTAACTTTAACCGAAGACCTCCAGTACGGCTGACTAAGCCCACATGCTGCAGAGGCAAGATGTGAAGGCCAGAGCGAACATGACAAGGCGACCTGTAGGCACCACCAATGGATTGAGCCATCCTTTGACGTATGATTGCGACACAACCAAAATATGCCAAATCTAGAGTGCCTCCTGTCTTCCCAGTGTATTCTAGATCGAGGGTTGTATCTTCCTGGCCTGCGTCAAGCAGCTCTCGAGGCAGATGTGGATGGCGGGCTCCTGATCAGCCATCGATTGGGCACTCCTATCTAGCATCATTCCTACACATCCCGGGCTTCACTACTCCGTACGTTCTTAAATTTAGTTAACGTGCGCCTTCTCCCGTTTCCACGAGGACCAATGTCGCCACCGGGACGCATTTATGCGCCATGTCAATTCCCAAAAAGGCAGCTGAGATAGGCGCTGCTGGACACTAATGGTAAAAAGATGAGGCTTGTCATAAATGGTACGATCAGTAGAGCCAGCAGACCTAAGACGCAGAAAAGGACTCGCAAGTCTCGCCGTATGTCGAAAGCTGTTCTTATTTTGGTAACTGGAAAGTTTAGCCGATGTGGCCAAGAGTAAGACTTCGAGATTTTCGCCACGGCATATTATAACAGCTAGGGCTCAGGAACCTAACGATGAAGGACCAGGTTGAACTTGGCTGTAGTTACTGCTACAAAGTACGTTGCATTAATGAGAAACTCTTGCTGCACCTGCTTACTTTAGCTGAAAAGGTTGTATTTATTCAGATTACGATGCCAATGTTTTTTTTTCTCAACTTCCCCGCCATTCGTATAAACCATCCACGTCTTGAACGGGCACTATGGTGTTCACTGATGGCGTTATCAGTCGCCCGCCGACACTAAAATGGCGTGTCAGCCAATAATTCAGCCTCGGTCGACTCCGAACGAGGCTAAAAATGCCCATTTTTCTTATCAAAACCGAAGCGAGCGCACAAATTGACACTTACGTGTTGTTGCACTTACGTGTGCGTTTTTTTTTTTTTCTGTCTTATTTATTTTTTATTTTTTACTTTTCTTTCAATACTGTCATCGTTTCTCTTTCCTCTTTACACTTTTCCCCAAGGTACTGGAATCCCAGTCCGTCTCACGTTTCCTGCCATGGCTCGTCCACCCGCCAGCAACACTGTCCAGGATTCCCAAGACGACTACGAGGTCGGTCTCGGACAAGCACGATCCACCACCAGGACGGCACCGGAGCCGACCCGGACAGCAAGACGGGAATCGCCATTGATGATGACGCTGTCGTGACCGTCGCCGAGGCACGGGACCTCAAGCGTGGCCTGGAGCAGCGCCACCTTTCCATGCTGGGCATCGCCGGCGCCATCGGCACGGGTTTGTTTCTTGGCCTGGGACCTCTGTGCAGGCGGCCGGCCCTCTGGGTGCGCTGTTGGGCTATGCAACGATCGGGCTCTCCGTCTGTGCTGTCCAGTTTGCCCTCGGCGAGGTCACCGCGCTTTTCCCCGTGACGGGCTCGTTTGTGCGCCATGCCGAGGTACTGGTCGACCCGGCTCTGGCTTTGCCGTCGGCTGGAATCTGGTGTATGGCAACCTGCTGTCGATTCCGACCGAGATTGTCGCCATTTGTGTGCTTTTTGAGTTCTGGACCGATATCAGTCCGGCGCTGTGGATTTGCGTGTTCATTCTGTTGACGTGCCTCGTCGGCTTCTCGCTCATCCGGCTATTCGGCGAAGTCGAGTTTGTGTTTTCGATCCTCAAGATCTTGCTGTCGTATTTCTCATCATTCTCGGCCTTGTGGTGGACCTCGGCGGCGTCCCGGGCACGCCGCGGATAGGCTTTCACTACTGGAAGGACCCGGGCCCCTTTGTCGAGTACATTGGCACCGGCAGCTGGGCAAATTCCTGGGCTACTGGAGCGTTATGACGGGGGCCGTCTTTTCGTTTGCAGGCGTCGAATCGATCGCCATGGCGGCTGCTGAGACACGCAGCCCGCAGCGGGCCATACCGCGTGCCTGCAAGCGCGTGTTTGCTCGCGTCGGCATCTTCTATGTTCTCGCCGTGTTGATCGTCGGCATGCTGGTCTCCAGCTCGGATCCCCGTCTCAACGACGACTCCGGCACGGCTGCTCAGAGCCCCTTTGTCATTGCCGCGTCTGCAGCCGGCATCCACGCGATTCCTTCCGTCGTGAACGCCGTCGTCATCACGAGTGCGTGGTCGTCGTCCAATCAGGCCCTGCTGGCCGGCACGCGCGTGTTGTACGGCCTCGCTCTGAAGGGCCAGGCGCCGCGTGTGTTCCTGCGCACCACCTCCTGGGCACGCCCTATGTCTGTGTTGGCTTCTTTGCCCTCTTCATGTTCCTCAGCTTCATGACAATGTCCAACAACGCCCTGAATGTGTTCTGGTGGCTCGTCGACCTGACTGCTGCGGGCGTGCTGGTCAGTTGGATCACCATCCTCTACAATCACATCCGGCTATACAAGGCACTGCGGCGCCAGAATATCCCCGCCAGTCGCTTGCCGTGGCACAATGGATGGACATGTACGTCAAAAGCCCATCCTTCTGTTTTCCGTCTCTTTTTCTCTTCTGTCGCTAACGTCACAGACTATACGTCCCACGTGGCCCTCGTCTTCAACTTCATTGTCCTCCTCACCAACGGGTTCATCGTCTTTACCAAGGGCAACTGGGAAGCGGACACGTTTGTGTCGGCCTACCTCGACATCCCGCTGGTCATCGCTGCCTTTGTCTTGTGGAAGTTTGTCAAGAGGACGAAGGCGGTATCGCTTGATGCCGTCCCGATCGAGGAGGCCTTGTACGAGGCGGACCATTATCCAGATGAGGTGCCATACGATCAGAAAGGGCTGATCCGGCTAGTCAGCTGGTTGTGGGATTAAAGGTGCAGGTCGCTCGTAGCAGGCGTTCGAGAAATGTGACCGGCAGAGTCCCAAGATGTAATACGTTCCGATATAGCTAAACCCTTGAAAGTACTAGGGTTGCTAGATTTCTCTCCACAATGCAGTAGTAATAATTAAGCATTTCTAGCCTGTTACGGGAACGAATCCGCATTGTGGACATAGAAACCTGACTCTTTGTATCCCACATCTCAAGGATGTGGTCCATTCCTCAAAAACTGACTCCATGTGTAGGCTTTCAATACTCCAATGAGACACCCTCCAACCTGAAAGAGGGGCAATATGTAAGAGAGCGGGGTGCAACCCTTTTCATTGGAGGATATTGAGGGGGATAAGGATCTTCCAGGACGCCCGTAGAGACAGAATGCTAGAAGAGGACTGCTTCGGAGGTTAGGGCGGGTCGATACCACCTGCTTTATGTGGTATGCAGAGGAATGTACTTGAGCAGTAAGATAGCCAAATGTGGTATCTTTGGCAGTGAAATTGTCTTCCTAGGCAGCAGTTTCGGGCAATACGTCAAGAATCATAATGAGAAGTATATAATATATCATGCCCCTCTCTGCTCAAAGAAAACCGATCACCTACTTTCCATGCTAGCAACACGAAGAGAGATAGAGAAAATAGATATATCTCTTGAACATATCGTGACAGAAGAGACATTTTTTCACTTACGAGCCTGTCATACAATACACGGTGAGCCGGACCTCGTAAAGACTGGATTTCTATGACTGGAACAGGATTAATATCCGCGTCAGACCGCTCTCTGGGACAAATATGTGCTTGCGCTTCAATAATACGTATATCTATACGTGCGGTCATAGAGTCGAGTAGGGAGACATATGGAGATGCGCAGAGGCTAGGGCTCGTGGCTCAGACTGCCCTGAAAATAAGATTCAAGACCATTATATGGCTCTTCGAGGCGGCACGAAGACTGTCCCGAATAAGGACGAAGGTTATTATCGAACGTGAAGCCAGGAGATGCTTTAGTGGCAGCTTATCTTATCAAGCTGTATTTAGTGAGATTATAGGCGATAACCATATTATAATGAATAGCCGCTACCAGATACTGTCTACTATGGACGAGGGGCACAAATTACCCCAGACCCTGCAGCCCGTGGTAGGAAAAATTCGTACTACCTCTCCTCCAAATACAACGGCATAACCACAAGACGCCAATATGGATAAGATATGGCGAGAGGGCTTCACCAAAGATGAAATGTTTGAGCTACTGGTAAGAATTGGACAGGGTTTTCTATGCAATCCACTTCTACAAGCTAACACAACTGTTTTTTCCAGCTCTCCAGGGTCGGCATAGGCCAGACGGGCCTTGTCATGGCGGAGCCAGACGGCAACAGTGTGCGCAAGGCACCATCCCATGGCACAGTGACAACTACCAGGTCTTTGAGTTGAAGCAGCTTCGCCGCGAGATTGAGATCTACCATGCCCTGCCTCAGAACATCCCCGGCTGGTGCGCCTGCTCAGCTACACCGACGATGGCCAGAGAGACGTCTCCCTTATCCTAGAGCGTATGCCACAAGGAAGACTGGACGAGTACTTGGTGGGGGGCTGCAACCATACGAAGCCGTCCGAAGAACAGCTCGCTCGTGGACGCGCCATTCCGCTTCGCCAGCGCTGTAGCTGGGCGCTGGAGATGGCCGACGGCTGGCCATGCTGCACGCACACGAGGTTGTGCACGGCGATTTCAAGCCGGAGAACATGGTGCTCGATTCGCGGTTCCGTCTGCGTCTGATCGACTTCCTCCGGCAGCTCGCTGCGCGGGTCGCCTGCGCTGACGCTCGAGAGCGCGCCCTATTACATGCCGCGTACGGCAGACGCCCGTATCGTGGCGACATGGGCTGTAGCGTGACCACAGACTTGTTTGCTCTTGGCAGCAGCCTCTTCCACGTCGAGGTGGGCTTTGCACCATGGCACCCGCTGAGGCACAGGGACGTCGAGGAGCGCTACGAGCGTGGCGAGTTTCCCGACCTCCAGACAGCCGGGCTGGACGGTGCAGCACTGGTATTCTCTGATATAATCGATCGTTGCTGGCATGGCCGGATGGAATCAGCCGTTGACGCGCTCGAGGCGATAAAAGACATAATCCGTAAAGCATTCGATGGAGGGGATACAGCCTGGATCGAGGAGCAGAGTGGCTTGTCTCTTAATTCAAAGTAAAACAGAAAGCAATAATTCAACGGAAGTAAACAGCACATAAAAGTGATCTATGAAAACAACGACAGAAGCAACCGAAAACAAATCAAGTACGGATCCCAAGGGAACGTAGCAATAAAAAACAAAGACGTCACAAGTAGAGACCGAATTAGCCCATCCTCAGCTAGCCGACGATTCCTTTACAAAATCGCGGGTTCCATCCCAGTAAACTCACGGATGTCCGCCATGAGGTCTCGAATCAATGTGACAAAAGTCACGTCCGATCTATACAATTCAAAACCCCTTTTTTGTCTTTTTTCTTCTTTTCTTCCTCCTCTTCATTTTCTTTCCTCCTTTCCCTATCTTTCTTCTCTTCCTTTTCTTTAACTCCCAGGGCAGCATCGGCTGTGAGCTCAGTGAAACCTTCGGGGAGCGGTGACTGACTCGGTAGAGCCGATGCACTAGGCAGGGACTCGGTGTCATCGCCAGTGGGCTTCACCATGAAGCGTTCCACGCTTCTGTCGGCTGCCCGGCATCAACCATACCAACCAACACGGCCAAAAGTGTCAAACACGCATGCACCAGAGTCGCCCAGGCTTTGGAGAACCAGCCACCGCAAAGTCCAGAACCAGGAGTGGAAGGACACAAGGGAGTCGTCGGCAGTGCCTTCCGGAGAGGCCATCAGAGTGCGCCGTACGGCTTCGATCTCGTTTGTGACACAAAGGTCAAGTCTGACTTGGCACACGCTTCGCAACCAGGTGTGAGCGCGCAAGTCCTCTTCGAAAGGAGGCTTCTTGGCAATGGCGTCACCGTGGATGTGGAGAAATCCGTTCTTGTCGAGCTTTGGCTCCTCGTACACCAACGAGCGATGCGTGGCTCTTCTGCTGCCACGCAGAGATTTGGTCTGCACGCAGTATGGCGGCCCGGGTCACCTCTCCAACCAGATACACCAGATTGGCCGTGCCCTTAGTCTAGCCAGCTTGACAAGGGACCAGTCTCTGAAGCGACCACGGCCAGTGATTGCATGGCCAGCGAGTATGCACAGAACAACCAAGCGCTCAGAGGTGTCGTCATCTTCGAGGTCAGACAAGTCGTGCAGTCTCGCGCACAAGTGTCAGCATAGCCAGAGCATCGTGTTGCAGCTGGTACTCTGCTACCACTGACGGGATTTCCGGTTGCTTGAATACTTCATTTGTGTTGTCCGAAAAACTGCTGGAGGGCAACCTGGGCATTCTTAAGGTCATAGAAACAGCCATATGCACACGAAGCACCACCGGAAAACAAAAGAAGGCCCCTTGGGCCTGGCATCGCCATCGTCGGCGGCGCGGATGTCTTGTCCAAGGGGAGCGCGATTGCAACAGCAACATGGCCGCTTGTGAGGCCGTACACTTCTCATCGTTGACCGGTGTCGTCCTTGCTCCCCCCATTCTTTGGCCGGGGTTTGGTTTGAGCCGCCCAAGGAAAACGGGGCCCCATTTGTACCCGCCCCTTTGGCGGGCTCGGGTTTCCGTGGCTTTCTTTGGGCATGGCCTCTTTTTTCCAAGGGGAAGAAAGCCAATGGGATGGGGCCATTTAGGGCGCCCCACACTTTCTGTTTGTTCAATTCTCGTAAACTCATTTGAGGGGAAGGGACCTTTTGTAGAACGGCGCCCAATGTTCCAACCCCGCCCAGATGCCAGAGACGACGCTGGGCGGGGACGCTATGGAAAGAGCGATCCTTGTTCTTCCTGGATTTTCCACCTCACGGGTCTTTGTTAGAATGGAGAAAAAGACCTAAGAGGCTCCGCCGGGCAACGCCCAACGCCCTCACGCGCCAATGCACGCTTCCCCCGTCACCCCTTCGTTTTTCGCTGCCCCCGGTCCCCATGTTCCCCACCAAGAAAACCCCCGGATGCTGCTCATCCCAAAAAACATCTTTTTGGGTGGCCCGCCCGGCACCAATGCGGAGGGATAGAAGCCCATTCCAGGGCGAGCTTTTCCCGGCGCCCTTTGGGTCGCTGTTGTTAGTGTCCCTGTTTAAGCGCGTCGGGGAGTTCGGGGAACCCCACTTTGACAATCCCCGTCCCTTTATTTGACTGTGGGAAAATCTTCTTGTAAACCCACCCCAGAAGTCCGCTCCCCTCTCCAGCATAAAGTCGACGTGGCGCCCCAAAAACCCGGGGGAAATCCCTTTCCAAAGCCCGAAAATTTACTTTCTTGCTGGGCCACGCTTGGTGGCAAATAGCCTCGAATATCGTCCATCATTAACTTTCCTTTCCCTAAATTTAGCCCCGTTCAAAAAAGGGTCGTCTTGG
Organism: Sporothrix curviconia; assembly: GCA_016097085.2. NCBI lineage: Eukaryota > Fungi > Ascomycota > Sordariomycetes > Ophiostomatales > Ophiostomataceae > Sporothrix > Sporothrix curviconia. The sequence continues at coordinate 49,234 of JADMNF010000028.1, forward strand.
GGTGTTGTCGTCACGTATTTTGTCTGGTAGCTGTCCCTTGATACTCCCTTCCTGTTGTATTTTTCATTTGCTGTCTTTTCGTTGTCTCTTGGAGATCTAAAAACCCCCTTTCTAGGGGAACGGACGGGGCCCTTTGGGCCCTTTCCGAAAGTATTGTTTGATGACATCGCGGGTTTTAAAAGACAAATTGTGAAATAAAAGACCCCATAAAGGGCCAATGTTTGTTAAAAAGGGTTCCCGGAAAAAAGGGTTCTCACTAAGAATTCCTTCCCAGCTTTGGGAAAAATTTAAATTGTAACTCGGCGCAAATGGCCCCGGTAAAGGTTTCTTATAAAGGGGGCAGAAATAAAAATCGCTTTCCCCGCTCTCCACTAAAAGAAGTCCCCCCAAAATTCGACAACTTTTAAGGGACCGCCCCCCAAACCCGCACGTTTTTCTCGATTTCCCCCCACCCGCGCGGAAGCAAACCAAAATAAACACCTGCCCAAAAGCCGTTCTAGGGGCGTCGGGGTTGTTGGACTCAGGGAACCCGCTTCGCACAGAGGGAGGCATCCAAGGACCTGACGCTGCTTTCTTTCTTCCCCAAACCGTAAATAGCCGCCATCCCGGGCCCGCCCCCAAACGAAATTTTGACCTTACTCTCTGCCCACCCCCCAAGAGATAAATTGGTCCAAGGGGAGGGTTTCGGGGGAAACGCCGGATGAGGGTCGGTCACCCCTTGTTTCCCAAGAGGTTCCGGGGAAAAAAGCCCCAATTTTGAAGTTGTACGTTTTTGCCACTTGGGTAAAAGGGGCTTGGGTAAACGGGTGGTGAATCCCCTCGAGACCGCCGCAAAATCCCCCGGGCCCGAAAACACCCAGACAGGCGCTGAGAATGAATTCGAGCCCGTGAAAATCCAGCCGGTTAGCGCCTTCGGCAAAGTCTCCATTTGTGGGACAACCCTTTTAGGGGCCACCGGGGTTGGGGGTAGGGGGGGGGAAAAACGAGGAGGGCGCAGACGGACTCAGAGAGGGGGGAAAATTTAGGGCAGCTTGGAGGGCGGAAAGTTGGAAGGGGCCCCAACGGAGTTCACAAAACCCAAAGGGGCCAAAGGCCAGGATGCTCGCAAGTAGAAAGAATTTTCCATTAGGGATGTGTTGATTTGATTGCTTTGGGGAGAACAAAGAAAAAAAAAAAGAAAAAAAAAAAAAAAAAAAAAAAAAAAAAAAAAAAAAAAAAAAAAAAAAAAAAAAAAAAAAAGACGGCCACGATTTTTTTAAAAGTACGAAGGGAAAAAAGACGTGCATGGGGAAACGGTAAACTGAACCCGGGCCCGGAAATTTGAAAAGGGAAAAAACCCTTTTCGTAGTATTTTGGCTGTAGGTTTGTAACTATTTTTTTATTGTTTTGGTTTAATTAAAAGTTTAGACTTAATACCCTTTAATGGAAAGTGGGAATAATTTTAAAGGAATTTAACGGGGGTTTTACGCGGGACGCAAATTTGCGAATGTTTTTCCCCTTTAAAGGAAGAAGTGTGGGTTAAATAAATTTTATTCCCACATTCCCCGTATTAAGTCATAACTTGTGATACCAACACGCTAAAAAAAAATTTTTTCAAGTATTTGGGCGGGGTTTTTACGGCTAGACTGGGGTTTAGTTGTGCCATCCCCGGGCGGCCCCAATCGAAAACCCAAATGCCGGTTTGGCCCTTTTCACTGGGTTTTTGGGTTTTTGGGGGGCCTGCCCTTGCAAAGGGGCACAGTCAGTGTTTCGGGCAGGCGGTTGGCGAAGCTTTGATGGAAAGGCAAAATGCCATCATTCGGGTCCCGTGAAAAGTGTGTGTAAAAAAGTGTCGTATATCTAAAATGGCGAAAATCTAAATGGCAAAATTGTGATGGGGCCCCTTTTTCGGTTTACTGGGTTTTTGTAAAAAAGCTAAAATTTGTGCCAGTCACCCGGGGGGTTTTGGACCGTCACCCGAGCGTGACTACACGGCCCAAGACACCAGGGGTTAAAATGTTTAAATCGTCACAGGGCCCTTTGGCTAACTGGCTTTGGGGTGGTTTTTGAAATTTGGCTAGGGAAAAAAAGGGTTTCATATTTTAAATAAAAATTTTCCCTTCTTTGGGGAAAACCCCGGCGGGTTGCCCCCCGGGGGTTGGGGTCTAGGAAACCCCACAGTCGGGGGGACGGGGGACAATGGCACATGGCCAGGGCTGATCCCAACCCCCACCCAAAAGTCGACTTCCCGTTTAATTCGTGACCGGGGGTTTGGTTTCCCCGGGTTTGAGCGGGGGTTTTATGGCCGATGAAAAAGTTGCTGAATTTTTTGCACGGTTTTTACTTTAATCCGCCTTGTTTATGCCGCGGGGTTTAAATTAAAGGCTATGGTGGACCGGGGAGAAAAGAAGCGACCGGTGTTTCCCATATATTTTCTTGTCTCCAGCTGCTGATAACCCCTGTAAATAACGTGGGAAGTTAATTTAAGTGCTAGGATAAAAGGAACAGAAACTGAAAGGGAAACCAAAAAGTTGGGGACCATTGTACTCAGCCATTCGGGATAAAATACTCGTCAAAATTTTAACCCCGCTTTTCGGGTGTTTGTATCGGCCCCCACTTTTTTGAAGCCATTTTTAGGGGAAAAGATTTAGACGTAGCAATCTAGTTGTTAGTTTGTTTTACCGGGGAAAAGTTTTCAAAAACAATGTTTATGGAACCTGACAAATTTTAAGGGGCCCTCCAAGGCCTTGGGTGCACGTGGCACCCGGAAAAAAACGTTTCCCCCCAAAAAATCCCCCTTTTCTCTATTTTGAAATTTATATATTTGAATATATATAAAAAAGTACCCCTACGAACGAATCGAGAGAATTATAAACAAAGTTTAAAATGATAAACGCCTCTAGGTGTAAGCGTAATACCAGAAAGGAGGGTGGACGACAAATGCATACCCTTAAAGAATAAGGACAAGTAGATTTGCGCGCTTCAACGCTGTCTCATGTCACCTTAAAAGGCGGGAAGTGAAATGGGACCGGCTTTTAAATCCACCCACTCGGGCCCCGGGTTCATATTTTAGTGTGTGCCTAGGAAATTTTAGGGATATTTAGAGGGCGGCGCGCGAGGCGACAGGCGGGAAAGGGCAAAGGGTCCAAAAAATAGGGGGCACCGAGTTTAGCTGGAGAAACACTTGCCCTAAGCCTCTTCCGGCCACTTTCCCGACTAGGGCTACGGGATTATTTGGGTCTTATGCCTCTTCTGGGGTGTGGGTCCAACCTATACTAAAGGTTACAGTGTATTAAACAAGGGAGGCTGCCCGCCCTGCCAAAGCTAGCCCCTAAATAACACAACCCTAAGCGTGAGGGGAGGTGGTGCTGGGAGCCCGAACATTTAGATTTTATATGACGGAGCGATTAAAGATTTTATTGTCGTTCTAGATTTTTTTTTGAAACCCATACTGTTACGTCTTTTACCTCTTTTCGTAAGCATTCCCATTTTATTGGCGGGATTAATTTGAAATTGCGATTTCTATAAATAAAAAGCTTTAAAAAGGGTTTTAAATTTTAAACCCTAAACCCAGAGGTAATTAAGAATTCCCCGTGACCGGCCAAAAACGGCTCAGGCAGAAAATAACAAAGAAAGGTGATTAAAGTGGTGAACCTCTATTATTCAAATCGTAGAAGTTACACAAGAGCTAACGCGAATTTTCTATCTGAATACATAAAGGTAAGAAACGTTGTTCGGTGGTGAACCACAGCGCCGTCCTCCCGTCTTTAGCTTGATATAACTTGATTGTTCAGAAAGGGCCCGTTTGTAGTGACGGGCCCATAGCATAAACACAAACCCCAATGTTGGCCCCAGCGACATTTCAGAACAAACGCACCCCCGGAACAAAGCCACGGATAAAATTTGCAGGAAGAACGAAAGAACGTTAGAGATGCCCATCTCTGTATTTGTATATAGGGAAAACTCCTACTCATGGGGCTTTGATCGGTGGGGTTTTTGACAAGGTGGTGGAACAGAGAAACGGCCCCCTAAGGAAATCTCTCAACTGCCCTGTGAAAATGAAGGTGACAAATGTCTTACTGAGTCCCAGCCCCCCAAGCCAGTCCCTGGGAGATTAGAAAGCCCGTCCCCTTGGCGGGGAAAGATTCCTCGAGCGGGGTGGTAGAGGACAAGAGACACCGGAATGACTTAGGACGACTTGTTGAAGAATCACAGACAGCCAATAATGGAGTTGTAAGCTGGGAAGCATGGTTAGCATTGGATCGTAGAAAAGTAGATCCATATGCCCTGGTGGTACCAAACGACGGGTCTTTACTTACCGAGGGAAGAAATCAGGTAAAGAATGCCAATAAGGAACATGACAACGTAATTCCAGATACGCGCCCAGACGGGTGCATTGAGCGTCTGGTTAATCCTGGACAAAAAGGAGCCGAAGGGCAGGCCGCCATCACGTCCCAAGCTCCACGTCATCATCGAAGCCACTTGGACGCAAGCGATGCTCTGTTTGGCGGTTGCTTGAATCCAGATTTCGAAGAGGACGAAGCCAGACGGGGTTTCAATGAACAGCATCAAATCAGAAATAGAGTAAACTGCGTATAGGGCGAAGCGGCCAAGGGGTAATAAAAAGAGATGACGAGGCGGCCATGATCGTCCGTGGGACAGCACGGCGCGCGTCACGACCTCCTCGACAAGATGTACGGCACCGTCCATGGGCAGAAGGCGACATGGGGCTGACAGGCGATCAAAAAACTGAATACTGGGGACCAACCAGACTCTCCGTGTGCTTGTCCACACCAACGGTCGAGGACTGCTTGTCCTTTTTGCATGATCCAATTCCGGTAATGGTGAATGCCAAAGAATGCGCCAAACTGAAGATGATTGGAGAGTGGTTAGTTTTTACAGTTTAGACCACCAGGTTAGGAAGGACGAACAATATATATTGTTAGACTCACACCCCAGCGTATAAAAACTTTCGATGATCCTCTTGCCAAACAGGTTGAAAACGAAGGCCAAAGTGTTGGTGCATTGGAAGATCAGAAAACTGATCCAAGGCTCTTGGTACAACAGTCGGCGTTAGAGTTCATAATGAGAGCATAGACGCAGAGAACGGTGGCACCGTTGCTCGAGGAGGCCAATGCACAACCACGAAGAACCAGCTGCAGAAGCCACAGAAGTAGCTCTTTTACCCGATTAGCCAGAGACCCAATTACCTTACAATAATAACTGCTCACATACCAAAATGTTCTTGATGCGCGAAGGCGCCAGAATGGATGTCCAATGGTACTGGCACCCGCCGTGGGATAGACCGAGATCAGTTCCGCAAGGGTCAGGCCGATGCAGAGGTAGATGGGCGTAACGCAAATCACGCCCCAGAGCCGGTGTTCATGGGCCCGTATTCGATGGAGATGACCAAGGTGGCGGCAATAACAAGCCAGCTGTTGCTGACGTTGAAGCCAGCAGCCAAAATTCCAATCAACCCCAGGTCTTTCTTCATGGGACCTTCTTCATCACCGGAGCCGCCCCCTTCTTCCATTTTGCTACCGGATGTGTTGTCGTGCGCAATAACGACGGCCTTCATTAATGAGAGGCCATCGCTTGCAAGTCTGATGGAGCGCTGGATGAATTGTGAGGGACAAAGGACGTGCTGAATGACAACGAACAAAACAAAAAGCGACAGAGCAAGAGACTTGGGAGACGTAAGAAACAGGCCTTACGTTGCTGGCAGAACATGAGACGTACCTGGTATTGGCGCCAATTGTGCTTGTCTTTTCCTCCATGCTGTGTTTTTCGCTCTCATCTTGTATGGATTTGCGAGGTTGACTTGACAATATTCCAAGATGCGAAGGTGTATACGAATCATGAAGGATCTTTTATATAATTTCATGTGTTGCCAGGAACTAGGCTAGCCAATCCAGAAATCACAGCGCCCGCTATTGGGGTTCGGTGGGCCGGGGCCCGGATTTCCTGTATGCAAAATCCGGCAGGCTGGTATAAAGAACGGGCTTTTATCTGTCCACTTACACATGCCAATGTTTTTCATTATCTATTCAGTATAAGCCATAAAAGGTAATTTACAGCGCAACAAGATAATATCCTGCTCTTAGAACTACTACGCATTTGATACATTATCCGAGAAACTTTTATTTGCGAATTCGACAATTTTCAGGCGACTGATAAGAAACAGGATGGTTTCGCACATGCCGTCCTGCTCCAGAATAATCAAGGCTGTCTATTTATTCATTGTTTCCCGTTTTTTTTTTCAATTGCTTTCAAAACAGTTGTTGTTATTCCCGATAGAGATGTGGCTTCAAATATCAGTTCAATTTTACAAAAGATATCAAATTTACGTCATCCAACTAGATGTCCTTCCGTTCCGTGTAGTATTCCTCGTATGTCTTCTCGTAGCCCAAAACCCATTCTCCCCACCAGCCCATGACATTCATAAAGACTCGGCTTACTACGACTCGGAGCCACTGCGTTGGCATCGGCAAGCCGAGTGGTGTGTCGGCCGCCTTGAGAAACACCATCAGCTGGAAGAAGCTAGGCGGCTGGCCAGCGATCCGGCAGTCATCTAGGTAGCCAAAAAGTTTCGGAAGAACATCTGCTCGCCCTCAGCATCCTCGGGCGACAGCTTGACGTCGAGTATCAGATGTTCAGACGTCGAGGCATTTTGGAGAGTGTGGTAAATCGTGTTGGGGATGCTCGCTGTCTTCAAGCCGTCTGGGTCTTTGGCCGAGAGTGTCTTCCAGGGTACATCGGCCGTCGTATTGAAAAGGTGGCACTCTCCCAATAGGATGCGGAACGATTCGGTCTGATCAATGTGGTAGTGAAGCGGGGGGTTCATGAGTGACGGCCTGTCTTTGTTGTACGGCGGATGTGTGTTTCGCAAGTAAAAGCTGGACCCAGCGACCAGATACTCCATCGAAGACGTGCCATCTTCGTACAAGACGGGGTTACTCGACGCTCGGTTGATTTTGGGCGGCAACGGGGCGCGAAGAAGGAGAGCATGATGGATGGTCTGGGGCACTTGAAAGGAAACCTTTATTGAGGATTTGGTTTTGCTAGACAGCGTCTGCTTCAATTGAAAACGAAAATAGCCACACGAAGAGAACAATAGAAGATCGTAAAACATAATAATCAACAACCATAGGTGGCCGTGGCTGAATCTTTCTTCAGCTGCTCAGACAACTCAAGGAAAACACCGGGAAAAGGAGTCCTCGTCCGTGCAGTACGATGACTGTCGGAAACTGCAATGTGACGGGCCGGCGTAGCCAATGAGAACCAGAGATGATGATCAGTGCAAAGGGGATGGCCGGGTTCCGGATTCCGGGGACATGGCTTATCTTTGCGGGTAAACTACTAGCGCTGGTAGTCAGAGCGAGACGACTAATGCCCTGGTAGGACGACGCTGCTATCTCGCAATACAAAAGCTACCAGAAGCCTACTACACCGCCGCCTTCCTCGGTTATTGTTATCAATTAATCTGCTAAAATTTGGCAAGCTAAAGACAAAGCCAAACATATTACTACCTTATCTTTATGCACTCCGCACTTTTCAGAGATAGACGCTTGCAGAGATAGACGCAGATAAACGTACGCGTAGATGCTGAACAGAGATAGGCTCGTGCGGAATAGCATCAATAAAGGACCATGTCTTCCCCGCAACGTAACGATCAATGGTGCCCCTCTTTGACTCCTTGGAAGAATTGCAAGGCGAGAGACGGATCTTGGAGCGATTTCTGTAACCTCTTGCGTAGATGCGCAATTCTGTCGACCCTTCACTTTCCCTCCTCATATCGTACATAATGACCACCATACTACCAGCAGTACGTTGGCGTGCAGCGCCCCAAGAAATCACCCTGCCGAGAAAGTGACAATCACTGGCTAACATGAAATAACGAGCAGTGCGACCTGTGCTATGCGAAAAAGGTATGCCAGCACTCGAGTCCCCACAACTTCTGGGCGCATCTGATTATCTAATCCCTCACAGACGCGATGCGACCGACAGGATCCATGTGGCCATTGTGTAGCCGCAAAGGCGGCCTGTCTTCGACATCGTCCCCGGCAGGTGTCGCGTAATAGAGACAGACTAGACGCCGTGTTGGAGCGCATCTCCAATCTAGAGGACTCGCTCCGGCGTCCGAGCATATCCAGTCAACGGGGGAGACACCATCCGCACGGCGTTCTTCCATAGCGCGCTCAACCCTATCCGACGTCACCTCCCAGGCATCTGACATAGGGTCCGACACAAATGCTGGGACGTCGGCTACGGCCATTTCCTTGCAGAACGATCAAGAGGAGCTGTGGACCTTGCATGAACGACAGAATCCACAAGCGAGGCCGCGCTTCCAAGATCACAGCCTGCAACCACTCCCGACCTCCCGTAAACGGCCGTCTGAGTCGCCAGCAGACGAATCGAGCGGTCGCGATGTGACCCGCAGGCGGGAATCGTCGTTAGCCGAGAAGGTCCAGGATGAAGAAGGCCACAGTCCCAAGACAAGGCGTTGGCGTCCCTCGACCTGAGCAGATATCTCCGGCTGGGACCCTACAAGAACCGCGAGTCGATGTTGATCGTCAACCTATCCTGGAATCGGCTATTGCCATCGCCAAGAAAGTCCAGACCATGTCATCGGAGCCCAACGTATTGCAGATGGACTCCAAAACAACAACACACAATTTTTACGGTCCCTCAGCGTATCCGACGGCCGAGTTCCTGCATCTTTTAGCCCGTGGTATGTAAAACGAGGGCCGGCCATGCGAACGTTCAGGGATTTAATGTGAGCTAAAATATCATTCGCCCTAGAAAACGCGCGGAACAATCCTTCTCAGTACTTTGTCAGCTTGTTTTCCAGCCTTGATCGTGTTCCGTTGCTGGAACGTATGGCTTTCAGTCTGATCAACAATACGGTGCATGGCCAAGACCGCATCCGTTCGCTCGTCTGCGCGAACCACGTTGCCTACTCATTCCTCACGGGCCTTCAGTCCGACAAGAGCCCAGAGATGCAGCGCGAGCTAGCTCGGTCTAAAATGGGGTATCAGAACAACATCTTGGACGCCCTGAAGAACCTGGACGTTACTGTCCAGCCAGATGTGATGCTGCTTTACGCTCTCCACTCCGGTGTAGGTTATGATTTTTCCCTACCGACACTGCGCGGCTTCTCAGCTAACTTTCCAGGCCATGCTGATGCAGGACATGGGTTACATGCGCCAGTGCTGGAAGTTAAACGCAGCGGCCTGTCGCGTAGGCTCCGCACTCAAGGGCCGCTCGGCAGCAGAACTGGGGCTGCAGCATCCCGAAGATATCGTTGGCATGAAGACAGTCTGCATCAAGTCTTTTATTTAATGACATGGCAATGTCGGCAAACGTGTACCAGCCACCATGCATGGCCACGATGGAACTCGACCGGTCGGTGCTGGACACACAGCCCTGCGACGCAATGCTTAGCTCATGTTGACGTTTGCCGAGGTACAAGAAGCGATTGTGCATGAGACACGCAAGTGTGTCTGCCCGGGGCAGACGCACCAAATCGACACAGACAAGCTCGGCGCGCTAGAACGCAAAATGCAGGGCGTCCGAGCACAGGTAGAGGAGTTTCGAGCGCGGCCAGAGTCCTCCAGCGACGACTACCTCAGATTTGAGTGGTTGAGCATTGACCTTAACTTCTACTCCATGATGACGACCATTACACGGCTGGCTCAGTCGGTGACGACCCTCACGCGCACATGAAGTGCTTAGAAAATGCAAGGAGATGTCTCTTTCACACTCAAGGCAATGCTGGCGCAATTTGCACAGGTCACATCTCCTGACCGGTATCTTAGCTCCTTAGCATGGTAAGAACAATCCAACTTACACTTTGCAAAACAGGGTACTCTTTATACTGACAATAGTTCTGGACAGGATTGTGCCGCTTTTCCCCCTCCGGCCGCTTTATTTTGTATTCAGAAACGCCATCGAGACATCAGACGCTTTTGACCTAAAGATCCTTCAGGACGTGGCGAATTCCCTCGAAGCACCCGCCAAATCGCTTGAATCCGTTTTACAAATTCAGCGACTCTGCCACTCTTTCGTCAACTTGTTTCAAGAATATGCTGAAAAAGCCATGTATTCTCCGGACTACCAGCTCCGTCGGCTTGAGCAGCATACAAGCGCGGGCACAAAATGACGTACAGGACTCTTTCCAACAACCCGAATACCACCGACACAATCCTGTGCTATCCGGATTGCCGAGTAGCAGCATACAACCCTTTTCCTATTGCTACCAGACCCAATTTGGTATAGACCTTCATTACCATCCGGCAAGGATGCTATGCTTTGTCCAATACCTCCACCAATCGACGCCGCCTTATTCGACCAACAAGTGGACTGGAGCTCTTCTGTGCTCAGCCTCCATTAAATCTTTACTAATATAAAGAAAACACTAATTCATCTCTTGCGTGTACAATGTGACCACCCGCTAGCTCAAACCCGGCGCGCCAAAATTCACATAGGACCTTGCCCACATTTTCGCCTCGGAGGAGCTGGACCAAGCCGGCAGGTGCATTGTCGATGCCTTTCGTCTCGCACATAACGGTGTGGAAAGATCCTTCGGCAAGCCACTTGCCCACGTCGATATGCAGTTTAGGTGCATAGGCAGCAACCCATCGACGGGTCAAATACGCTCAGTCCTTGCCACGTTCAAACTGCTTTGCAATCACCTGGCTTGTGTTGCGAATGCCATTACTGTTGGTCGGGAGGAAGGCTGTATTGGGAAGCATAGCCACAGGCAACTTGTAAAACGAAAGGTTAGTTAAAAACTGCATCATCTCTTTAGTTATATATTAGAAAATAGACAACACTCATACCAATTCTTACCGCGGTCTCTAGGGCCATAAGTGCAGCATCTAGCTGCTCTCCCGCAACGTTATCAAAGTAGACTTTTAACCGAATTAGTACTCTGGTCATATATTAAAGACTATAGTGCATCTAGGAAACGACCTACTATCGATGCCACCCGGTGCCAGACGCTTTCAGCTCTGTCAATGGGTCGCTGGTCCGGTAGTTAAAGCCACCGTCAAAGCCAAGCACGTCGGTCAGCAGTTTAAGCTTCTCATCGCTGCCGACGCTACCCAACACTGTCAGGCCCTCAAGCTTCGCGAGCTGACCCACCAGCTGACCCACAGCGCCGCTGGCCGCCGAGATAAAGATGGTCTCGCCCTTCTTCGGCTTGCCAACCTCGTGGAATGCCGAATAGGCGGTCATACCAGGCATTCCAAGGGCGCCAAGAAAGTGCTTGAAGTCGAGACCGTAAGGGTTCTGGATTTTCTGAAATTGCGCGGCCAATGCCTGCGGGACGGCGATGTATTCTTGGATTGGCGCCATGCCGACGACAACATTGCCGGACTGTAAGCCAGAAGCAGCATCCGCCCGAATCACGCGAGCAATCAAACCGTTGGAAATGACGCTGTTGAGAGGTATGTGTTGGAACCCGTCGCGCTCCTTGTCGGCCGTGACCATGCGGTTACGCAGGTAAGGGTCGAGCGATGCATACAATACCTGTCCAGTGAAACCACCGACTGGTGCCGCCATATTGACATCGAAGTCATCTTGATTCTGAATTTGCAGGTGCTGGCCAGCAACGGGAAGTCCCTTTGGCACTTCTGTGAAGACGAGGGCTTTGTTCTGAACCATGTTTGCGAGTCTGCGTGGAAATTCGTATGTTAGTTATGATAGACTAATAGTCTTGTATGTCAGTTAGCAGTTAGACAAATTTGGGAGAGAAACCAGAGACCAAAATATAGCATGAGCTAGGGTACATAAACTGTCTAATCTGTTGAAAACAGTAATGCCATGTCCGGGCATGCGGACTGGGGGTTCCGTGCCCCACAGTCCAAGTTGCTTAATGCGGATCACAGCGGAGCGCCGAGGCCGGGAAAATTGGAAACAGCCAGGTTTGTTGCTAGATGGATTTTAGAGAGCGTTTCGTAAGGTGCAGCCACGTGGCTTGGCTTACCTGTTTAATTTTCAATGTGTATTAATATAGATAGGAGAAAGCAAGTTCGACAAATTTCTTATTTTAGTTGCATACTTTATTAACAAGAAAGTAAATTGTGTCGCTGTGACGAACATTTTGTCTACAAGTAGATTCTACTCTTCCTTTCCAAGCAGCCACCCTAAGCCCTTTGTCGTATCCGCCGGTATTTTTTACTCAGCGGATGGCTGGGGAAGTTTGGAACAAACATGTGCGGCAAGCCGGGATAAATATCACCTTTGTGGAGACGCCGTATTCCTCGCGAAGAACGCGCTCATAGATCAGCCCTTCATCGCGTAGTACGTCCAGGCCGCAGATCTGAAAATATGTGCGAGGCATACCAACGTGGGCCTTATCGCCACCCGGCCAGTTGATGGGGCTCCAGATGTATGATGACAAAAACGACCCCTTGTCGGACGGTGCGTAGGCAGTGGTGTACATATCCATAAATGCCTTGTTCAGAATCGGGGCGAGGGCATTCTGCTCGCGGCTCTGGTAGTACTGCTTGTACTTTTCAGGAACTGCCTCTGGAGCCATCACGAGCGGCACATTCATATAGACACCAGTCAACGGCGGTAGCTTTTCATTCACGCGCCATGTGGAGAGGACGATCGAGATATTGCCACCTGCCGACGTACCGCCCAGAACAAAACCCTCGGACAGATCCGCCCCAGTTTGCTTGCATTTTGGACAACCTGTGCCGTTAGTGATGTTGAGTCGAATAAGTTGAGGAACTGGATTTACCCACCCATTTAAGCTCGTCCCAGCAATCGTCCGTGGCAGTTGGGAACTTGTGCTCCGGCGCAAGCCTGTAACTGAGACTGATGGCCACGGCATCCGTACGCCTCCACGACACGACTGCAGTTGCGCCCTCCATCTCTGGGGTTCCAAAGCAGAAGCCACCGCCATGGATCAGAACCACAAGCGGCCTCAGAACGTCTTCACTGAAGTCGCTGGGCTGAATAAACCAAAGCCCGGGCATTGTTTCCGTTCCCGCAGAGGAATGGCAATCTCCTTGGAGGTAACTTTTTCCACCGGTAGCTTCGAGTGCCGCGGTCGGCAACAGCTTTGTACTTTGGGGCCCAGAGTGCGCGGGTCGAGACAACTGCATCTATATCTGTGCTTTTTGCAAAGGCGGGGGCTGCAATCACTGGCAAGGATCTGGGGAGCTGTTAGCTTCCAAAAATGTGAATACCGCCAACGCTCAACAGGAAAAATAGCAACTCACCCGCTCCAGTTCTGGATCTATGGTACCCCAATCATTCCATGTTGACGGATCGCCGACTGAAGGAGGCATTGTAGTAAAAGAGTGTGGGGTCTTTGAGCGTAGCGCTTTTTGCTGAGCTCAGAAAGGAGGGGGAAAAAACAAAATTAATGAGGAAGACGAAAATAATTATGGAATACACCAAAGCACTGTTTTGTAATTTGCTAACATAGTTTATGCACATTGCCAGTTCAATAAATAACAGTTCACCAGTGTCTGGGCGTGACGGTCCAGGCAGGCACGGTTTGCGATTAGCTCTAATACTTTGAACATGACTTACGGGAACTTGCTGCTCCGGCTCCTATCTCCGAAACAGAAAAAACGAATTAGCGAACATATCTAATTTAGTCGCTGAAGCTGCGGACTCCGTCCGGACGCGACAAAAAGAGACCAAAAAAGAAAAGGCAGTACACCCTTGAAGTCTGCAAGCGTTCCCGGCTCCATGATTACAATTATCAGCAAGGTATTGCAGCGCAAATACCAATCCAAGATTGGAAACCAAAAACAAAAAAAAACACCAAAAAACATGGTCGACTCTGAAACCGAACGCCAGTATGCCGCAGCAATCACCAGTGGTGAGATCCTAGAGGGACGCCCTCCTCTTTTGCAGCACCCAAGTATCGGCCAAATCCAAGGAAAATACAACAAAGGCGCCGTTCAGTATCTTGGTATCCAATACGCTACACTGGCAAACCGCTTCGCAAATCCCAGTGTGTGGAATACACAAAGAACGATACGATTGACGCAACGAGACATGGACCACCCGTGGTCACACCGGCAGGCGCCGCCTGCCATGGAAATGAGTTTTCATCCAAGAGACTCTTCCTGAACTAGACGTTCCGCCCATGTCTGATACGGAAGGCCTTAATCTGAACATCACCGTCTCCGTTGAAGGCGGCGCCGGGTTGCCCGTCATTGTATACATCCACGGCGGTGGCTTCGCCTTTGGGTCCAGCAGCTATCCACACTACGACCAAAGCAAGATTGTAGAGCTCTCTGTTGTCATGGGACAGGCCGATCGTTGCAGTTAATCTAAAGTCTGTTTCTGCATTGCTAGAATTCTGTTCCAGACGCATTTTTTTGCTCCCCATTCCTAACCATCATTAGTTATCGACTCGGCATCCCGGGTTTTATGACGTCCAAGGAGCTACGCGATGCTGGAATAACTGCCAATAGAGGTCTTGCGGACCAGCGTGCAGCTCTGGTATGGATCAAGAAATACATTGCTGGTTTCGGGGGTGATCCTGAAAAGGTCACTGTTGTTGGTCAGAGCGCAGGTGCCGGTATGTTTACATATATATAAAAAAAAAGACGAAGGTGTTGAGGTCGACAATGAGATTAATACCATACCAGCATCCATCCACTACCAAATGCTGTCCGAAGAGCCGTTGTTTCATCAGGCATTTTGGTTGGCGGTTCCTACCTTATGATGCTACCAGCAAGTGGTCGACAAAACAGAGCAGCTCTATCAAGCTCTCGTGCGAAATTTCGGCTATGAGAAGCTGTTGCCATCAGAACGCATCCAGGCCTGGCTCGAGGTTCCACAGGAGAAGTTGGTGGCTGCGCTCACACCTGAGCTGGTGTCCCTGGTCCGCTAGATGGCCAATTTATTCCCAGCGCACCCACGTTTGAGGGATTACAGGACACCGTTTTACCTGGAAGCAAGTGGTGCCGCCGCTTGTTCTTGCTCGAGAGCCAATTTGATGTCAGTCTCAACGTCTTTCTCATCTGGTTTTGTTTATGTACTAACCCTTTTCAGGGATCCATCTTTGGACAAGTGAATCTGAACGCACGGGAGAAAGGCATCGGCAAAGCCTTCATCCAGTCTGTTGAAAATAGCCTCGGACAAAACGACGCCGCCAAGCTTGTCAGTTTCTACAAAATTGATGAGAATACGGCTGACGCCACTGCTTTGGACGCCATCATCCAGTTCGTCACAGACATTGCATTCTATGCAGCGGCTATTCGGTTGCAGAAACTTGGCCGGGCCCTTCGTACGTTGGACACTTTAACCAACCTAACCCTTGGGAGGGTCCCTACAAAGGGCGGGCCAACCATCTTCTTGACATCGCTTTTATGTGGGGCAATTATAACAAGAAGTACGGGAGCGAGAACTGGGCTGTCGCTCGAGCGCTTGCTGAGAACGTCGTATCCTTTGTCTCGGAAAAAGACGACTTACTCGTTTTCAACAAAGATGGTAAGAGCCATGTCACGGTGTTTGGTGAGAACGGCACAGGGTGCCAAGTAGCACTTCTGGGGCACGAGAGCACTGGGCGAAACCATGGCATTCTTGAGCTGGGAAAAGCAGTTGGGGGCCTGGACAAGCTTCTAAATCGATGGTCCGGTTCCTACAAGGTGTTTAATTGTGCTAGGGTCCATCTTCTGGTACCTGAACATGAGAACAAAATAAAATTACAGTGCAATAGAAAACTAGCGTACAAAAAAAAAGAAAATAGTAAATTAAAAATACAAACGAACTATTCGAAGTACCGTTTTAGAACTTAATAAAATAGCACACGTAATTTTACAAGATTACGCGCTGTGGTAAACAGAAAAGATGAGATCGGAATTGAGAACTGTAAAAGACCTCGGAAATATAAAAGACATGATTTTCCTTAGCTCCACGAGTATGGCAGTAAAACTACGATATTCAAAACAAGGGCCCACCAAAAGGGATGGTCGCAATCTGTCCGTCCTTAATAGCTTGGATGTGCAGACTCCATTCCTATCTCCAGTCTTCTCTATCTGAAGTTATTGAGCAGGGACTTGTGTTCTCGCGTTCTCAGAGCGTGGCTTCTGTAAGGGTACGGTTGGTTGGTTGTAAGAAGCTTGTATTTCTGCTATCTAGAAGATGAGGGGATTCTTATTTAGAGTCCCGATCACATGACTGAAGAATGACATAAGACCTGACGTACCAAAGACTATCGAATATTCTAAATAATAGAAAATACGACAAAGATTAAAATGACTCCGATAACACTTATCAAACAACAATGAGATAAGGAGGATTTTCGGAAATCCGGACACCGAGTTGATTGCTAGTTTAGGTCGGGCTCCGATTTACCCACGACGCTAGGTACGCTCGTACAGTAGGAAATGACATGAAAGATCACAGCCTTCGGTGTTCCTGGAGAAGATAACAACCAAGGAGGTTTCATATAATTTTCGTAGCATCAGAGTATCTTTAATCCATGTAATTGATCCATTTCCAAACGACACATTTCTAATGCCAATCAAGATGTCTCTAAGTGGAAAGACTGCTGGTCATCTCCGGCTCCTCCGCAGGCATTGGCGCCGCCATCGCCATCGAGCTGTCCAGCCGCGGCGCAAACATTGTTCTCAACTACCCATTCCCCGCAGCTCGAAGCAGAGTGCAACGAGGTCGGCAGCAAACTAACCACGCCCGTGGATCGCAGTATGCGCCGATCTCTCGACTGTTTGAGGGCCCGGAGCTGCTTGCAAAGGCAGCTGCGGAGCGTTTCGGGCCCATAAATATTCTTGTGAACAACGCGGCCGTCGTACCGCATGCGGCCACATGGGACGCCACAGCAGAAACCTGGGACCACACATTCAACCTTAATGCCCGCGGAACTTTTCTGCTCACAAAAGCTGTCCTGCCCTATCTGCCGCCATACAAGCCGTCGTCGCCGCCCGCTTTATCCGGAGTGCAGAACGGCTCGAGGATCATCTGTATCGGATCTGGATCAGGCCGATTGCCGCAACCGAACCTGATCAACTACTCGGCCACGAAAAGGAGCGCTTGATTCGATGATCAAAGTTTGGGCAAAAGAGCTCCCGCCAGTTTACGGCTGTAACTGTGAACGGCATTGCTCCTGGTCCGGTCAATACGGTGACGTTCCAAAAGGGTGTGGGTGATGCGTTGGAGGCGGTCAAGGAGGAGTTTTCGAGCCAAACACCATGCGAAGGTTCTCTGGCAGATCCAGATGACATTGCTTGGGCTGTTGCTTTTCTTGCAGAGGATCGTTCAAAGTGGGTGAATGGAGAATACATTCAGGTCAATGGCGGTCTTTTCATGGGTTGAAGATTGAGAGGGGTATTTCGTCAAAGAGGGGTTAGGATTCCGGCCGCCAAGCCGATAGGGAATATGCCTGCCCGGGACCGAGAAACCCTGAATGAAACCGAGAATTCGCGTACTTAGTCTGTGTGTACAAGTAGTTTACCTTATATGACTCAACCCTTCTCAAACGATGACCTCTAATGTGACACCCTTAGTTTGGACCCTGTCTTTGCTATCCAACCATATTCTTTGTTATCATGGTCGTCGTTGCTATTGCCGGCGGTACTGGAGACGTTGGCCGTATGGTCACGGAGGAGATTGTCAAGTTAAACCAACATCAAGTATACGTTCTTACTCGCATTGCCCATCACAGTCAAACACCTGGTACTCAGCCTACCCACGTCCAGGTCGACTATGACTCTGTGACAAGTCTGTCCCAGACTCTGCACGATCTCCACGTGGACACGGTTATATCCACGTTGAACCTTCACTGGCCCGGGGCGTCCGATGCTCAGATTAATTCTGATTAAGGCCGCCGTAGGGTCTAATACGGTGAAGCGATTTGTGCCTAGCGAATTCAACGTGAACTACAATCTTCCAAGAAGAGTGTGTCATGAAACTTATGGCACCTTTTTTTTCATTGATAATGTACTGACACCTCCTAGAACTGTCCCATATCCTCCACGTGTTGAGTTTCAGCGTGCCGAAGAGGAGTCTCAAGAAGCACCCGCAAGCCTCACCTACACCGCTCATTCGGACTGGGTGCTTCATGGACTACCTTGGCTTGCCATATGCTAACACGTATCTACACCCGATCTACTTCATTCTGGAACTTAATGCCAACGTTGCCTGCATTCCGGGAAATGGCAACCAGCCGGTCGTGTTCACTACCACACGAAGACTTGGGCCGCTGTGTCGCTGCATTGCTACTCTTGCCAGAGCAATGGAATGGCCCAGAGAGTCCACCGTGGTTGGAGAAAAGATCACTTTAAATGATTTGGTCACTCTGGCAGAAAATGTGACAGGTATGAGACTAAAAAAATGGAATTACATCTTGCTCTGAGGTGCTCACCATCTACTACAGGAACAAAAGTTCTGGCGAACCTACGATCCGTTGGAAAACATCAGAAAGAACATCACCACCGAGCTACCTGGGAACCAGGCGTTGCTATGAATATTTTCCTTGGTGGAAAGAATGAACTCGATGGCATTATCTGCACACAGATGGTGGCGATGGTGATGGGCGCATTTGACGTTACGGGTGTAGAGCTGCATGGGCTGTTTCCTGACGTCGCGAGAACGCAGCTTGAGCCTTTCCTCCGGGAATGCTTAAAAAAAGAGGAGGAAGAAATCGGCAGAAGCTAATCAAGGAGCTGATGAGAATATAATCAAGGCCTATAGATTTTCTGTTAGGATACAACCTCTCCAGTGCATATTTCTTTGAACTCCAGTGTATAGGTTTGCAATATGTCAGCGGCTCGTCGATTTTTTCTATTCTCGCATCCATCAAGTAATGTCTATTTATTTATCTCTTTTGAAGTTTAGTTTATTTTTGTTCTATTCAAACAATTGGTCTCTTTGTCTACTAAATACCCGTCATGATGTTTCCGTCCGCTCTTCTATTAGTGCGGCGCCAATCACCACCCATTCGGCAACGCGAGGCCGATGGGCAAGCCTTGCAGATACTTCTCAGTATACGCGTGTTCCGCTTCTTAGCGAGTTGCTCCTCAACATCTTTTGTACATGTCATACTTACATTGTCACGTTAATAGAGCACAGTCGGAGATGCTTTTGATAAGAGGGCCACATACGCATTCATTTCCTCAATGGTCAGTTTGTTTTTTTCGTCTTCAACATTATACAATGCGAGGTTCTTATTGTTCGAGAAGCCTAGCAAAAGTCAGTTGTTAGCATCGGTGACGACAGGGTATGTCCACGGTATGACTCACCAATGCGTTCGTTGATGTTTGTAAGCGGCCCTTGCAGCAGCAGACTGGACGCGGGTAACTCGTGGCAGACGGATTTCTTGGTAAACAGCAAGAGATTCAGCAATATCACCGTTGAAGTACTTCTTGCTGAATAGAATACCCAGTGCAGCGGCGTCTTCGATGGCCATACAGGCTCCCTGGCTTGGTGTGGCATCATTGATGCCCAGCGTCACCGAGAAGGGCGACCTGGGCGCGGGTAATGTAAGGGTATGGCTGACTGCGTCCGTGTTAGTTCTGTAATATCAGACAGAGATAGGGTAAGGGATTTCGTACTGGACCCAGAGCCGCCATGGCTGCACTTCCTTTCCAATCTTAAGATGTTCAAAAGACCTGGCGGTCCAGCTCAGGATACGGAGCCAGCAGCTCCTTGACTGGACGGTCCTCAACACCCCATGACTGGGTTTGTGTAGTCACCCACGGCACGGGGGAAGAAGCAGTAGTAGGAACAACAGCTTGCCACCGTTGCATGCGACAGGACAATCTTGTCCCACTTCCCTCCTGGCCGCCCAGTATTCAAGAGCAGCGTCTTCAGAGTATAACAGGCCAAGCGGCCACATCTCTCAGCTCGAAACATTTGCATGAAGGCAGCTTTTGTTCCGAGGGCGTCTTCTCGGGGGTGAGTCCGATTATGCCACGTACAGCGGACCCGAATGACCATCAGCACCAACAAATGAGGTCATGGCGCGCCGTGTTCTCGTTTTGGAAGGTAATAATACCTGTGTCGAGATTAATGTCTTTCGCCTAGGCGACCATTACGTTAGTCATGTCTCATCATTCTGGAGCAGTCGAGAAGGTGTAACATACAGAGTGGTTAACAAGGAAGCGTCGCCGGTTGGCCTTCGCCTTCCTCCTGCAAAGCCGTTGTCCTTTAAAGCATGGCATGCATATACTGGCGGGAACAGTTTTAAACATAGCCCCAGCGCTTCTCGTAGCGTCGAGGTCATAGATGCTCACGGCTCGCCGTTTTCCAACTCGATTGATCAGCTTCTTCACACGACTGGGTCACCTTTTGGCAACGTCGACATCCCATTCGTGCAGCCACCGAGTGCCATTGGCCGCGCAGGAAACAGATGCGCCTACTTTCACCAGAGAAGTCCCTCTTCTCGTAAATGGTCACTTTGTGGCCGGCACGCCGCAGAGCAATTGCTACGGACATGCCGCCAAATGCCACCTCCCACCCCGCCACGTCGAGTTCTCGCCAGCCTTGCGTCATTTCTGTTTTGAATAAGTGTTGGTTATGTTGGTTTTTTCTACTGCTGTTTACAAACACAAACAACCTCAAGGTGCGAATACGTAGCTAATTAAGTCATGGCGGGCGATTTATGATGTAAGCTTTGTCTTAAAGACTAGATAGGGACATTAAATGCTTGCCTTACCATGCCATTTACTTGCATTGCCATTGGCTCTTGTTGTTATCACACGATTTGGTCCTGATGCTCACAGTTAACTTTGGTAGCCCTAATCTTCACTTACCCTGTCATCTGCGTCATCGCGCTGGCCGGGATTCGCGCATGAATGGCCGACGTTAGTTTTGCTGTAACAAAGGAGCAGTAAGGAATGGTAGCATAGCGTCCGAGATAAGAACCCACTTTTACCGGATTCCTAAAGAATCCCCGGAAAACTAAGGATCGTAACGATGCTGATCTACGGGCCTTACGCGAAAGGGGAAGTGGAAATTCAATGGGCGTTTCGTGGGCACGGATTTTTAGGGGAAAGAAAAACCCCCTGTTTAGCCTTGCCCTACTTCAAAAGCGGGCTCGCCCCAGGGGAAATCCGTTTTAGTTGTTTTCTCGTATTACACCCCTTGCCCTAGAGCTCGTTTGTATAATGACACAAATAATTGAGCTTCCTATTTTGAACATAGATTTCTTTCACAAAATTATCAACACACGAACAATGAGCGATTGAGTTATCAACGCACGTCCCGTTCCCCCGCCTCCCGATTTCCCGTTGATCTTTATACCCCAAAAACAAAAACAACGCTCCGCTTTTAAAACATCGCAAAGGCATTGGCAAAACATGGCATCCAACCGCGGATGCTCTCCGCAACTACACTACACCTGGTTATCCCAATGGCGTCGAAGCTTCAGACCATACCAGGGTGCCTGAATATTGTTCTCCAACAGCCCCTTCACGCGCAAAATTCGCGTTCTCTCTATCGGCCGCCGGGCTTTCAGGCATTATGAATTCCTACTAACGTTTCAAAAAGAATTGCAAAATATTGAACTCGTCGTCTATTGACAAAAACCACGATAATTGGAGGGACATGGTTGGAAAACAGGTACCCCGGATGTGCCTTGTACGTAGCCAGCCACGCATACACATTCCTTTTTGCACTTAATGTGAGTGATAAATTTTGGTGGCCGCTTCTCACGCCCATTCGCTAACTTCTCGACAAGCCCGATTGGCCAAAATTTATTCTCCTTCAACCGATATCTGGGCTATCTGAACAAAGTGGTTGAGACGTTCAACCTCCGGCGCGTTCATGCATTTTAATTGCAAGATCGTCGGTGCCTACTGGCAGGATGAGACTGGCGAATGGCTGGTCAAGATCGAAAGAAACCTTGCCCAATGGCACCAAGAGACTGTTTGAGGACCGCTGTCACATGTTTCTGCACGGCACAGGTGCATTGAACAATTACAAGTGGCCAGCCTAAAGGAATGGACAAGTTTAAGGGAAAGGTAAGAATCCAGAGCAAAGCTCAGATATGGTAGTATCCTGTGCTAATATTATGCTCAGATTATACATACAGCAAATTGGCCGACCGACTACGAAGCAGAGCAGTGGAAAGACGAGCGCGTGGTTGTTATTGGTCTGGCGCGTCTTCTGTACAAGTCGTGCCCAAGATGCAGCCACATGTGGAACACATGGATATCTTTATCGCGACAGGTACGCCGAGGCGCATTCATTTCTTCTCTTGCCAAGGTATATACTGACCGAAGTTGACAGGCGTGTGGTTTGTGGCTCTGGTGGACAATGTCGGCGCAAACCACGAGTACACCCAAGAGGAGAAGGACGAGTTCCGATCCGACCCGTCCAAGCTCGTCGCCCACGCTAAGAAAAATGGATGCTGTCTGAATGTCTCTGGGCATATTTTACAGGGACTCTGAAAAGCAGGCAGCGCCAGAAAAGCGTTTGGTGAACGTATGGCACGCATCATCAAAGACGAGCGTCTGCTGAAGGGCTTTACGCCAACATTTGTGTGGTTGCCGAAGAGTCACCCCTGGGGATCCTTACATGCTGTAAGCTGATTTCGATCCTGTCTACTTTGAACAGAGCATGGGCTGACCGAGGAACAATACCTCATCTAGAGCGATACAAGAACCAAATGTTACGGTCAACTTTACCGCCGTGACCGAATTCACCGAAAAATGGCGTCATCGGCGGTGACGGTATCGAGCGTGAATGCGACACCATCGTTCTGCGCCACTGGCTCGACGTCAGCTACCGCCCTCGCTTCCCTATTGTAGGCAAGAACGGAATTGATCTGGTGGACAAGTGGAAAGTGTGTCCGGAGGGCTACATGGGTCTCAATGTGCCCGGGTTCCCCAATTTTGTCACTTCATCGGTCCCAACTGGCCTATTTCACGAACGGCTCCGCGGTTGGGCCACTGACTGCTGTGACAGAGTATGCGCTGCAGCTCATCCGGCGATTGCAGACCGGATATGTCTTGGGCATGTCGCCGCGGCAGGATGTGACCGACGAGTTTAACGAACATTGCCAGGAATGGATTAAGCACAACACGGTATGGGTGGACGACTGCCGCTCGTGGTACAAGAACAATGAAACTGGCAGAGGTACGCGCCCCAACTTTCTGGAGACTGTCGCTCGACACGAATATGACGCTAACGTACACCTTTAGTGAATGCCGTGTGGGCCAGGAAGCAGTGTGCATTACATGGATGCATTGAAGACACCACGCTACGAAGACTTTGAGATTGACTATTTTGGCCCGGGCAAGATCAATAGGTTTGCGTATTTGGGTATGGCACGGACAAGACGCTGGCGGAAGACGGAGACACAACTATTATTTTACGCATGAGAAGATTGACCCAGAATGGCAGAAGGCTGTTGGCATGCCCGTTACCAATTCAACAACACTAGCATAGAGATAGACGTATCGGAGGCATCTATATACTATGATGTCTGCGTGGCTTCATGACTCTCATGTTGCGTGAAACGCATTCGGAAACTGACCCCCAAAACAATCCTGTACTAGAGTGAAGGACAACAATCCACGACATAGCCCGAGGACCCTCAATGATGACTAAGGATCATTCCAGAGCTGCGATGCGAAGAAAACGGTCTCAGAAAAACTTCTGTGTTTACATTGTGTCATCTTTGCAACGAGATGACTGATGGACCCATTAGAGATAGGAAATGTAAACAATTGACTTTACCGGGACAAAGATAAAATTGGCCACTAGGCAGCCCCGGACAATGGTTTGGTCTACATGTACTCCGGACGCTCGGAATCCGGTATCAAGAGACCCATTCACTTGCCTAGTGGACGATAAACTACTACCATCAGCAACACAATGTGAGGCAGGATCCACCCAATGCAAACACCGCTATCAACAGCAAAGTCTTGGAGACCGCGGCTCTTGAAGGGTAAAAAGTGGCCGGTGTTGGATTGGCCAGCTTGCCCATTTTCGAAAACTCATTTTCGGAAGACAACTGGCGAACATTCTAGAGCACAGGTCAAAAACCATACTTCAAAAATACCAACTTGCCCGGTAGTAACCACTTCTTAGTGTCAATATTTTTCTTACTCCCAGTTCCGTTTTCGCGCTTTCATTCTTTGTAAACAACGACAGACTCTGTGCACACCGACAACAAAATGCTGTTAAAGGTCTGGTCTGGTCAGATATGGCCAGGCTTATGCAGCCTGGAGACGGAAACAGTTTATTGATCCTTGCCGCAGCTGTCGCTGCTATAGTCACTCTGGTGCTCATCTTCCGCTTCCTCACACAGCGACGGCTAAAGCTGCCTATCTTGTTTATCTGAAGAGATACCATCGCGCAAGCAAACGTGCCGCGGAGTATTACAACAATCCACGGTGGTTGCTATCCACTGGTTTACAAAAAGGTTTTTCACTCAATGAAGATATCGAAACTTGAGCTCCTGCTAATTTTGTGTGGCAACAGTACCAGATCGTGTCTTTGCAAATCGACACAAATGATGGCATGTGACTACAACCGGAAACGAAAAAACAATTAAACGAAATACAAAGAAGATATCTAACAAATCTATCCTCAGGTCCCAAGGTCATCTTACCTCTGCAATATGTCGAGGATCTGAAAAACCATCCAGCCTTGAGCTTCAAGGCTTCGATTGACAATGTTGGTTAGCACTGATCTGGTTATTTACATACCAATGGACCAAATCTAAGTGAATCAGGATATGCTCATGGAGTACACCTTGTTCGGAGGGCCCCCGGCCCACGTCATCAATGCCGTAAAGCGCGAGCCTGAACTCGGTTCTGGGTAAGTCTACACATCGCATGCAAAAGCTGGCCACACCCTGGTGCAATTTGCCAAATTTCTGCTGACACACCTCTGTAGGCTCGTATGCACCGGTAATTCATAAAATTGCGCGCGATCGAGTGACCAAACTCTTTGGCAGCCATCAAGGTAAGCTGCTAAGCACCTTTTCTGATTTTTCGAAATCCGGGAGGCCCGGTGAGCTGACTTTCTTATAACAGACTGGGAACCTATCAAAGTCCATGACATTGTCCTAATGGTAGTCGGTGCATCCTCGGCACGCGTCTTTCACAGCACGGCCGCCAGCGAAAATGATGAATGGCTAGCGTTGTCGACCGGTTACGTGATGGCTGTCTTTGACAGTATCGCGCGCTGAAAGCATGGCAGCCGTATCTGCGACCATTTGTCTTTCGCTTCCTTCCCGAGCGCAAGGCCATCCAGGATCAGTGGATGCGGGCGCGCAAGTTTTGTAGCTGAGTCCCTGAGTACTCGCCAACGCAATGGCGGCAAGAACCTCGAAGACCTCCCTCTTGCCTCGACTTTCTTTGTTCTAGCAAGAACGTAGTCTCTCCGAGGATGTGGACAAGCAGCTCTTGTACCAGATGACTCTGGTAGCGGTGGGTACAGTGACCACTCATGCACCATTGTCCAGTGCCTCTATGATCTTGCCATGTACCCGGAATATATTCCAGTACTGCGTGAAGAAATCGAAGCAGCCGAGGTTGACACCAACGGGCTGCTTACGAAAACCGGCCTGACTTCAATGAAAAAGATGGACAGCTTTATAAGGAAAGCCAACGACTGTCCCACCCAGATCTCAGTACGGCCATTTTCCCCTCTTCCATCCTATTATCCAGCCCATGAAAAACGGATATCACTGACCAAACAACAGCAACGTTCCAGCGCGCTGCCACAGGACACCTGACCCTGCCGGATGGGACCTTTTGTGCCCAAGGGAACTAAGCTGGAAATCGCCACAGCGGCAATCTACGCAGATGGGAGCATCTATCCGGAGCCAGAGAAGTTTGACGGCATGCGCTTCTACCGCATGCGACAGGAACCTGGCGAGGAGGGCAAGCATCAGTTTACCAGCGTCAGTAAGGATGACCTCTCCTTTGGATATGGCACACATGCTTGTCCCGGCCGGTTTCTTGGTGTGTATAATACAAAAATTATCCTATCTGAAGTCCTGAAAAACTACGACTTGAGACTGCCCGCCAAATGCCAGTCGGCCGGCAAATACCGAAGTCGAAGTGATTGTAAGTCGATTTGTTCAAACTTTCTTATTTGCAAGAAATATTTACTAATGCATGAAAGGTTTCTCCCGACCCCGAGGCTAAAGTTTTGATGAGGACTGTATGCCGGAACTTCCGCCACGCCGCCTTGATCTATCTATATCGAGCTCTCTATCAGCTTCCTGTTACGCATCATCTAGTACAACAGCACGTCTACGCGGTGATAGACTCTCTTTCGGGTCTCGATGATGCCGATATATACGGGTACGTGCTATTCGATATCTTAATTGCAGGTGCACATGCATTTAGCTAAAAGGCACAGGGATATATTGTCCAACTGTTAAACTTGGTACAAGAGAAGATTCGGTTGCGGATTAGTCTTATATATTCGCTTTACTGTAAGTGAAATTATAAAGAGAAGACCTACAGGCGGAATCATAGGCCAATATATTCCAAGTAGTTAATATTACGGTGCTAGCAATCTAAAGAATCCACTATAATCTAATTTAAGAGGGCTTTATATAAGCCGTCCATCCAATCATCAAAGAATTCGGAGACCGAATCACGTGAGGAGGGGCCACTGGTCATATATCTAGTATTACAGTTACCGACAATTATTGCCGCACTGGGCCACACGGCCAACGCCGCCCAGCTGTGGTCTGTCATCCCCTATGCCGTCGCATCCGTCGTGACTGGTGAGCTTCTTTTTCGTGGCGCCTGCGGCCCACTTGGGTCTGTTCACTATTCGCATCAGCTCTAGACCTCCACTAACCTCATCCTTCGCTTCGCTTCCCCCTATCTCTGCGGCTACAGTCATCGTTGCCTTTGCGTCCGACCATTTCCAGGTCCGCGGGCATCATCATGCTCGTCACCATGCCCATTGCCATTGTCGGCTACGCGGTGATTGCCAATGTCGACAGCCCCAGCGTCAAGTATGGCATGACGTTCTTGATGGCGACGGGCTTGTACAGCAGCGTGCCGCCCGTGCTGGGCTGGCTCGCCAACAACTCCGCCGGCCACTACAAACGGGCCACGGCGGCGGCGCTGCAGCTTGCGATTGCCAACTGCGGCGGGTTTGTGACAGTGTTTGTGTATCCGTCGCCGCAGGCCCCCCAATTCCACAAAGGGCACACCATTATTCTGAGTCTGCTAGTAGGCGGCTGGTTTATGTAAGTCTGGGTGTTCACGGACAAAAGTCTGAACATAGACTCGATACGATGCGATACGAGGTGACACGATACACGGGGAAATTATCGTCCAGGTTCAGCCAAGGTGCCTCGTGTCAAGTCAACAGTCATTAACTCCGTCTTGTTAATAGGATTCTCGGAAACGTGCTCTACTGCCACAAGGTCAACAAGGACAAGGCACGAGGCCACTACGACGAGTAATTGGCTGCGGCGATGACCGGGATCCGTCCTTCCGCCTGGTGTTGTAGAGAGTCCCAGTGTAAGTTATACTCCTGTGTACGGAGTACTCGCAAAGAAGAGCGAGACATGTGGAGAGCCAAAAGGCCCGGGCCATACGAGAGTCTAGATTTTTTGTGGCAAATCAGTAGCAGACTGCTGCAGAGTGGACAACAAATGCATGTACAGAGTAGCCATCGGCTGCAGTGAGACCATACCAGCCTCGACTGTGACACGAGTTCTCCTTTTCGGTGAAGAAGTGGGGCAACAAGTCGCGTTGTATTTGGGGGAGCTGTGAATCCTACGCGACAACAAAAGAACGGCAGTCAATGCAGTTGAACAGATGCCTGTGCAGACAAGAGATAAAGTGGTCATGATAAAGATCAGGCACAGGGCGGTATTATGAATGTCACATGGGCAGATGTCCCGAGAATAGCCATCCGGAGCCTCGCGATTCATTGCGACGGGGCAGGGGAGATAATGGCTAGACAAGGCTGTCGGACATCTCCTCTCTGGGAGGGGTGATGAAGGTTGTCTTGTTATCTCTTGGTCTCCTGCTATGTGCTGTTGCCATGGTTAAGGCGAAACACGACCTCGGAAGTTCTGGGGCGAGAGCGCGAGAGTGCATGCGTCCCAAGTCCGTAGCCGGTGATCCGTAATCTACGTGTGCGTGTTGGTGTCAGCCGCATAACGCAGTTGGCGACGATTCGGAGACAGTTGTGCTACGATGTGCTTGTGAGGGAGGGGGAGAACAGGAAAGGAAATCAAAAGGAAAAGAAATCAGGAAATTAATAAACATGCTAGGAGATGCACAAAAAAGAAAAGAGGGGAGCCCATGCATCTCCACACGATTGTGACTTTCCCGGGCGGCGTACATGAGATCGTGTGTCGTTTGTCTAGTGAGAGAGAGCAGGAGTACTCCAAGTAAACCCGTGAATGGCCGGAAAGTCTGTGGCAATTGTCTGTCGTGAGCATGTATCAGCCCGCCGCTCGGGGCAGAGTAAGCCGACTTTAACCAGGTGCTGCAATCAGGGGGGGATGGGGAAGGGGTGTTATGATGCAGCTTGATAGCAAGGGACTTGGCCGCATCTCACGTTCACGGCACCGCATATCATCTCAATCAACCTTATCGACGGCAGAATTTCCCGTATCGGTGCCCGGCTCCGACGCCGGGGGCTGAACAGCAGCGCAGAAACATAACAAGCCAGCGGGACTGCAACAATGGAAAGAGGGGACAGGGAAGAGGGAAGAGAGAACGCGGGTAGCACCGAAACGTGCAGGAGCTTTAGCGGTCTGCGGCGGTCTGTGGTGGTCGATTAGTGGCTATTAGCAGTCATTAGCAGCGGTGTCCTTCAGGATCCCCGCTTGGCATTGGCGCCTCACAACGCCACCCTTCGCTATCGAACTGGGGCCGCATACCACGCCACTGCGGGCTTAGGGCGCCCACCTAGGCCTAATAAGGGCAATAGGATAGCATGGGATGTCGGCAAGGGTGAGAAAAGGCAAGAAACGGCAACGCGCCTCGCTATCAGTGAGCGCCAGTAAAATGCAGATAGCATCTTTCTTGTCAAAAATATGGGGTGGCGGGCTTTTAAGTTTTTTTTTGGCAAGGATGGCCGGGCCTGGCCCGTGCCTGTGAAAGGGCGCTGCAGCCGCCATCGTCTCGCTTTGGGACGCTGTCAATCTCCCATCCTGCTTTCTTTTCTTTCGCCTCTCACTCACCCTCGTCCTGCCAATAGCCTGACAGCCTCCACAGTCTAGTGTTGTCATAGATAAGGAAATACGTAAGGACACGTTTGCGGAGACTTCCGCTGTGCCATGACGGTGCTTTCTTGGGGTGTTGTAGGTCATTCCGTGTGTTCCTGGTATGCCAGCCCGCTTTGGACGACACGAGCCGTGCGTTGGCCGTCTGTTTTGTCCACTCTGCCAAGTTTAAACAAGCCAAGCTTTGGAGGTAGGGCACTCAAGAACTGAGTAAAGCGACAGATGCCAGTGGGTGCTGGCACGGACCAAGCCACCCCCGTCACGGTGCGAACAAGCCAATGCCAAGTAGTTAATTTGCAACACCACCTTAACCAGGGTCTCGCCCTCCATTTGCCTCCTTTTGTCTCTCACTGCATGCGTATCGGCCCTCACGAGTCTCGCTTCTGCGTGTTATCCGCCCCAAGGAACAAAGGAACCAAAGAACCCAGTTCTGCCGGGCGAAGCTAGGCTTGAGAGGTCTAACGCGTTCCTTTCTATTGTTTGGCGTGTGGCAGGTGTGGCTGCTACTTTAGCTCTCCACT
Source organism: Sporothrix curviconia (assembly GCA_016097085.2). Lineage (NCBI taxonomy): Eukaryota > Fungi > Ascomycota > Sordariomycetes > Ophiostomatales > Ophiostomataceae > Sporothrix > Sporothrix curviconia. The sequence goes on from JADMNF010000028.1 coordinate 78,898, forward strand.
CTAGTCTTTTGGCCGGTGCCAGGTGTCTGCAGATGAAGCTGCGGCGTACCTCGCGATGCTAAGATGAGGAGATAAGGAGGAGGAGACGAGGGGAAGATTGGTCCGGGAGGGGAGGAAAGCGACGTTCCGTATTGCGTGTTGCGTGGGAGTGCTCCTGTGCTTTCATCTGATGATACTGATGACAACGGACAACGTCTTCCTTCCTGCCCTCGTCTTCATTCAAAAAGTACTTGATCCCATGCTGTCCCACGCGAGCCACCACCATTGTGGAATTTCTCACCAGGACACAAAGACAACAGGACACGACATTCTCGGCACCAGTCCCTTCCCTTTTCTTTTCCTTCATTTTCCCAGCCTTACTTTTTTTTTCCTTGCCGGCCACTTCTTGTCTTTTGTAACTTCGCCCCCCCCCCCCCCGGTTGCCGCAACGATGAGCACAGTCGAGCGTATCCCCGCAGGGGCACCCACACCCGTGGACCCGGACATATCCGAGAAAAAGGAAGAGCCCGTCATGACCGATATTGAGATTCAAAAGGCTCCGGCCGTGCCGGTCGAGACGACCAGCGGTGCGGGCAAGATGGAGGCCGTCGTGGCCGTCTTTGGCTCACGTGGTAAACTGATTATCATTGGAGCGTGAGTGTTCCCGGAGGCTTCTCTAGACCGAGCAGCATACCCGTCTGTGTCTGTATATGCTAATAGCCATACGTTGCATAGAATGGTTTTCTCGATGATTGCCTTGTACGTCTATACTCGGTTCCCTTGTGTCTTTTATTGACGTGTATAAACAACGTGGCACCTCCTAACACATACAGCGAATTCGACAACAGCGTCGTCTACACGTACTTTGTGTACGCACAGTCGAGCTATGCCAAGATTTCCGACAGTGCCGCGCTGACCACGGCCGGCTCCCTGCTGTTTGCCGTCATCAAGCCGCTGATTGCCAAGCTGTCGGATGTCTTTGGCCGTGGCGAGATGTACCCCGTCTTCCTGACCTGCTACGTCGTGGCCCTTATTCTCTGCGCCAAGTCGCCCACGTACGCGGGCTACTCGGCCGGCTACATCTTGCACACGATTGCGCAGAGCGGCGTCAACACGATGAATGATATTCTGACATCGGATGTGTCGAGCGCGCGCACGCGTGGCCTGGCCGTGCAGATCCAGTTCGTGCCGTACCTGTTCATGCCGTACGTGACGGCCTATATCACGGCATCGGTCATCAATGGTATCGGCTGGCGCTGGGGCATCGGCATGCTCGCCATCATCATGCCCGTGGGCCTCGCACCCATCATGATCACTGTGCTCACCTTCCAGCGCAAGGCGAAGAAGATTGGCTACACAGAGAAGGTCAAGATGAGCGTGTACGAGTTTTTTTCGCGCATCGACCTCGGTGGCATCTTCTTGTTCAGCGCCGGTCTTGCCCTAATCCTGCTGCCCGCCTCGCTCGCCGGCACGCTGGCCAACGGCTGGAAGACCAACTGGCTGATTGCCTGCCTGGTCATTGGCATCGTTATGCTGATTGCCCTCCCCTTTTACGAGAAGTTTGTGGCCGCAACCCGTTTCTGCCCACGTATTACTTCAAGGACCGCACGCTTGCCATTATGCTTGTGCTCTACGGCATGGACGGCATCGGCCTGTCGGTCACGCACTCGTACTTTTACAACTGGCTGCTCGTGGCCCGCGACTATTCGATCGAGGTCTCGACGTGGATCAACGCCGTCAACGGCACAATGCAGTTCTTCACGGGCCTCGTCCTGGCCTGCACCATGTACTACTTGCGCGGCTACAAGTACCCCACCATAGCCGGCATTGCCATCCGCCTGCTCGGCTACGGCCTCATGTTCCGCATCCGCAGCGCCAACTCGGGCGTTGCCGAGCTCGTCATTGTGCAGCTGATCCAGGGCATCGGCGACGGCATACTGGGCACCACCTGCTTTGTGGCCTGCACCGTCAACGTCCCCCACAAGGATGTCGCCCAGATGACATCTCTGGCCGTGTGTCTGTCCATGCTCGGCTCCAGCATCGGCTCGGCCATTGGCGGTGGCATCTACACCAGCTACTTCCGGGCCGAGCTGGCCAAGCACCTGGGCACGGACGGCACGGCCGAGCTTATCGAGGCCGTGTTCGACTCGATCACAACGGAGCTGCCACCCATGGGTTCGCCGCAGCGCAATGCCATTGCCGCGGCCTACAGCCAGATCATGGCCGACTTCACCTATGTGGCCTTTTCCTGTGTCATTCCCGCCGCACTTGCCATTTGGTTTGTCCCGAACAAGACCCTGACGTATGTTTTCTCCCGTCTCCATTGTGTCCTCTTCCTTGCCCTCCTTCATCCATGCTAACATGCCTCCAGTGATGCCCAGAACCTGGTCGAGGTCGTTGAGGGTGTTGACCCCGAGGACGAGCGCCGTGACGAGTAAACGGTGGGCGGTGGTGTCAGTGGTTGTATATATGAAGCTAGGAGGCGGCGTTGGTTAGGAGCAGGTTTGAGCGTGTTGTCAGTCGACGATTATTCTTCTTTTCAAAGCAGTCTAAATGACTACCATTTTTATCAATTTTATCAAAATCAATTGACGTTGCTTTTGTTACGCAATATTTCTTTATTTTACTTGCCCCTTTACATTCAGGGTTCGTTTATTATTATTGTTTTTTATTACTCTTCGTATTATTTCTCTTTTGCTTCCTCTTTCCCCCAGGCAATAATCCTTCGTTTCTATTACGTCATATACTGATCCTCCCCTTTTCCTCCTTCCCTTGGAGGCATCACCCGTCCCTGTCCTCCGAAATCCTGCGCGCATCCTTCGGCGTTCGCTGACGCAGTTGGCTCGCATGTTCCTCTGGGCCCTTTGGAGAGCCATTAAAGATGACTCATTGGCCAATGACCTTCCTCGACACGCCGTTTTGGCCGCACTAGCCAATCACAGCCCGCCATTTGCACCTGACCACTACGCCTTTTGACAAGCACCCGTCCCCGCATTTCCGCCACAGGGCAGTGGTTTACTATCACCCATGGTATTCTAACCATAGCTCACCGTGCACCGGCGACATCAAATTGTGTACTTTACGTCGCCTTCACTTCACTCCCACTTTGACTTCACTTTCCATTCGCATCTTCCCTGCCAGCCAGCCCCCAGTACGAAAGGAAAACGCATAGAATCAATTCTCGGATAAAGCTCGAGCCGAAAAATATCAATCACCCCCAAATATTTATTTTCTCCCGCCAATCTTTAAGACCTCACCTTCTCCCTCTTCTTCCATCTCCAACTTATTCCATTCAACCTCACTCGCCAGCTTCTTCAAAACGTTTTCTCAACATCTCTTCTCTAAATAGCCAACCACACATCGACTGCTTCTTCTCTCTTTCCACACCAAAGCTTCATTAATCCTGCTCACTCCCGCACCACGATGGCCACTCCCGAGGCAATTACTGCCCCTACTGGCGGCACCGGTGGGCCCGAGATCACCGAGGAGCAGCGCGCGGCCAACCTGCTCGAGGCGCAGAACAAGGCCGCCGCGCTCTTTGTTGACTTTGAGAAGAACCTTCTGCGTGCTGGCGTAAGTGAGAAGACCCTGACCGAGGAGATCTACCAGCTCGGCAAGGACAAGTACAATGTGCGCACGCACTGGCACCGGCGCCTCGTGCGCAGCGGTCCGCACACACTCGCCATGTTCAACGACAACACGCCCGACCGCATTATCGAGGAGGACGACATCCTGTATGTCGACCTGGGCCCCGTGTTTGAAAAGTACGAGGCCGACTTTGGCCGCACGTTTGTCCTCGGCAACGACCCCATCAAGATTGCCCTGCGCGACACGTTGGAGCCGCTGTGGTACCGCATCAAAGACGCATTTGACACCGCCGACGACACAGTCACGGGAGAACAAATGTACGATATTGCATGCAAGCTGACGGCCGAGGCGGGCAAGAAGTACGGTTGGAAGTACGGCAACGTGTTCTGCGCGCACCTGGTGGGCGACTTCCCGCACGAGCGCATCCCCAAGGACATGATCACGCTGTATATGACCAAGGGAAACCACCTGCCCGTGCGCAGCGTCGACAAGAAGGGCCGCAAGCGCTACTGGATCCTGGAGATCTACCTGCGCGACGAGGAGCGCGGCTACGCTGGCTTCTTCGAGCAGATTCTCAACATCTGAGTGGGCAGTTGTGGATAGCAAACGGCGAAGGAAGGCACGTGAAGTGAACAACTTTGATGTATTAGAAGGGTTGCAGGTTTTAAGGCTGCGATGGATAGGAAGGACACCTGTTGGTCATGCTACAGCGCTGGCCTTACAAGACGATGTTTTGAGAAAGAAGATGTTATGGAAGAAAGATGTCTTGAGGACATCTAGTAATTAAATCATCTATACATCTATGATCAATGACTAATGCAAATAAAATAAAACGCAGACTTTCGATCTATTGTCCATAACATGGTGGATGATAAAGCAAACCGATACCAGCCAACGCCATAGTTGAGTCTATCTATGATGTGAAATGAAAAAGGATGTGGGACAATTCTATGTCGGGTGTGTAAACAAACCATAACCAGATGTGAACAAAACGCTAAACAAACCTCATGCCATCTCCTTTTTTTTCACGAGCAGTCCTGGACCTTGATGGTGGCCAGTTTCTGCATCAGGCCACCCTGGTCCTTGGCGTCGCGTATCGCGTGCTTGGCGCGTCGGCGCTGCATCTCGCGCTCGATACCGTGGTTGACCGCGTCTAGCACGGTGTCGACTACGGCGCGCGGCTTGTAGGCAGGCTCGGTGCCGTCTTGGTACACGCCCGTCTTGACGAGCACGCTGTACCATGTCGTGTTCTTGGTCTTGGCGTCCATGGCATTGGTGCCGCGGATGTCCGACTCAGGCGTGTCGCCAACAAAGTAGACCGTGTCCAGGGGCCGGTGGTGGGCCACGAGACCGTGCTGGGTGGCGCGCCACTGCTGCAGCAGCCGCGTGGCAAACTCGAATGTGCTGACCTGCGGCTTGCCAAAGGCATGCGTCTCGAGTGTCTTGCCGCCCGTGACGTCCGAAAAGACCGTCTCGACGATGCGGCGCAGCGCGCCCATGCCCAGCCGGACGTGTTCGTGGGCCGCGGACCAGACGACGTCGCTGTGCGAGAAGTAGATTGGGGGGCCCTCCCCAAACGTCTCGGAGCGCGTCTCGAGCCGGCCGCCCTTGGACATGGCAATGTCAAGGATAATCTGCAGGTCCGAGGCCCAGTCGCGGCTGTCGGCAAACACAAAGATGGCCTCAATGACAATGTCCGACAGCGTCTCGACGCCGTGGCGCTCGAGGAGGTCGCGCGAGTTGGCGTGCTCCTGGTCCGTCAGCTTGCGGAAGGGCGCCGTGGCCGCGTTGGCCTTGATAATGTCGCCGGGCGTGATGACGTCCCTGAAGCCGTACATCTCGGCCACGCTGCGGCACTTTTCGCCTCGCCGCCCACCACGAGCACCGAGCCGCGGTACTTGTCGGCCAGCTCGCGCATGGGTGTGTGGCCGCAGATGAACTGGCCAGGGCTGACCTCGAGCTCGAGCTGCTTCGAGAGATCCGCGCAGCGCTCCTCTTCGGTCTTGCCACCGCCGTTGGTCAAGAAGATGTAAGGCACGCGGATGCCGTACTCGTTCTCGCCGTTGAGGACCTTCATGGCCTCAATGGCCTCAGGGATTGGCTCGCCACGCGCACGAGCACGCCGTCAATGTCAAAGGCAAAAGCAAAGTTGTCCGCAACGTCGTCATCGTAGCCCCAGTCACCAGGGAACGGCGTCTGGGTTCGGTTAGGGCGTAGAGAGGCTGGCCGGCGTTTCCAACTGGGACGAGCTCAGGGCCGGTGTGGAGGAGCATCCGTCGAGGACAGGGCGGGGGAGGGGATCTCAGACGACGAGACTGGCTCCTCGTGCGAGATCTGCTCCTCCAGGTTGCGGCGGGCGATGCTGAACGCCTCGGCAAAGCTGCTAGCAGAGGCGGTCCGGCTAGGACCAGGGGGTCTCTGGAGGCGGTTGTTGGAAGACATATTGTTGGGGGTGGGGATGTAATGAAAGGGATTAGATGACAGAGAGTAAGAGACGGGAAGAGTACGGGCGTAGGAGAATAAGAAAAGGAGGCGATGGGCGTGAAAGAGAAAAGGCTCAAAAAGGCGATGGGTATTGCATAAACGTCGAGAGAAAACAGAAAATGAATGAAGGTCTTAGACGGATGATGGACGAGGATGACGGGCAGGAGAGATAGGCAAAAGACCCTAGCCGAGAAAAGATGGGTAAGGACTCTTATTTATGTTCTCCGGCGCGAGGACGGTTGTGTTGTCGAGAAAAGGAGGATGGCAGAGAAATGAGCAAATTCCAGGAGAGATACACGGCCCGAGGGCGAAGATACAAAACACGTTGTCGCTCTGCTTATGTCTGTTTAGGTCTGTTACTGTTGTTCTCGTTCTTCTTCTTTGCCGTTCCTGTATCTTCTTGCCGCCCGAAGTCACTTTGGCAACAAAACACATACAAATAAGGCTACAAGTGACATGGACCCTTTTTTTGCGTCTACGACTACGAATATGCGTTGTTCATTCTCTCCCTACCTCAAAAGTTGCCTTGAAGTTGGCGGCGGATGAGCCTGGTGGAACCGCCAGTGCAAACGGTGCAGGCTGCCGACGCATCCCACGCAGTGTTCTGCAGCTAAGCCGGCTCTAACACGGTTGGAGTGGGCGTTGGTGGGCTAAAAGTGGAGACACGGCAGCCTGTCCTCGCTGAAATTTGGCAGTACGAGTAGTAGGCCGAAGTAGATGGTAACGGCCCAAGAAGGCTTCAAACAAACGCACTAGAAAAACAATGGAGAACGAGGGTGAAAGAGTGGCGCCCGTGACGTCAGTGCTCCTGTTTTTTTCTTTTCTTTTAATGCTCAATGGCACCTTCGTGCAGGGCCAAATATGTATGTAGACAAAAGGAGGAAAGGAGGGAAAGGGGAGAAAGAAACGGAGACCATGCAGAGCGATAAAGAAGCAGTTCGTCAGGGAAAGGAAAACTGGAGGTCGGTGAGAGAGACACTTGGCGCACTGTCCTGGTGCTGACACCAAGTTGGAGATGGTTGCGTCAAAAAACATGTGCGGACCACTGGCCAACGACGTGGCAATGCAGGGACTATCATGAAAATCCCCCGAGGCTTTCCGAGAAGGGCAGAAAGGGGACAAAATGAGCGAGGACGAGCACAAAGGGGACAAGGGAAGGAAAGCACAAGCAAGAGGCCGGCCAATGGCGCACAACCTCGTCAACTTGATACACGCCCATGTTGACATATCAGGACCATCTCAGCCAATCGAAATATGGGACAATCCTGTAATTGGGGGGCATCTTACAAACGCGAGAATGCGAGACAACCGGCCAAGGACGGGAAATGGTGGGGGTAGATATTCAGGAGAAAAAGAGGCTTACTGAAAGGCGAGTCTTTGGCAAGGGCGAGGTTTTCGGTCCCTCTCAGCATCCTGGCTGCCTGGAAAATCACCGCGAAATCTCTTTCCAGATCTTGCAGCCTCCGGGCCTCCTATTCGCGCCTTTCGCCGTCCACCGTAAGCGAAACAGCGAGGGGCCGCGCAAGTGCAGGGATGACCGGATGCTTGACGGGGCTATGACGGCGTAGGACGGTGCGGCCGCCGGTGTTTCCATGTTCCTGGATGTCGTCCGCCATTGGACAGCACGTATTGCTTTTTGCGGCGCCGTGTCCATAGTCGTAGATATGTGAAGGCACTGTGCTTTTCGCCTTTCTCCCCGTGAGACACTTTGTCGTACGTCGCATCATGTCGCCACATGTGAAAATTCGTTTTGCCACACTGTGTCCTTGGCGTCTGGCGTTCAGCGTCCCACGGCGCTATTTAATGCACCTAACGCAGGCGTAGGCTTTCACACACCCGTTTGCGTATCGATTATTATTTATGGGATGTGCTTCTTATACTCGCATTTTATTCGTTGGTTCTTTTGACCACTTTGGAGTTTTAACGTGTTGACCCCTCTTTATTTTGTTTTCCTCTGTCTGTTCTCACCTCTCCCTCGCTCTGATAATTTCCCCTTTTTGCCCCTCCGCCTCTGGCCTTCTTCGTGCCTATCTCCCCAATCCAGCCAATCACAGCCACTAAACATCCGAGAAACAAAAGGCTGAGAAACAAAAGGCGGAGAAACAGAGTCTGCCTCTGGCAACCCGGCACATGTTCGTAGCTTCTCGCATTTCCTTTTCCTTTTTTTCACTTACACGTCTTCGGGGCTCTCAATGGACGGGCTCCCTAAATGCTGCTGCCTGTCTGGGTTGCTGCTTTTGGGTTCACTTTTCTGTGTTTCGGCCTGCGTGTTGAGTTGATACCGTATGGTATGGCGCTGTTGTTACCACGGATGTAAGTAAGGTTCTGATGATCATTCCTTGTGGGGTCGGCCGGGCCACTTTTTGTCCAACACCCGGCATGGCAGAAACAAGATATGGCTTGGTAGCTGGCTTTGTTTTCTCTTGTTGTTTTCATTTGAAATTAAAATAAGCATGTCTTGATGTGTTTCCCAACTCTCTGGATACTAGGTGCAATTCAGCAAATGCGGGATGATTAGCTTCTCGTATAGGTACACACTAGACCTTCCTTTTGTCTGATAACACTCGATAGAAATACGAAGTGCTACCGGATTACTATCCACGGTCTGCAGTTACGCCAAAGAAGAAATAGATAAACATTTAACTTGGCCACCATATCTTTGACCGTGAATTGGTTATCCGCTGTCAACCGGATTGTCTGACACACCGCGGCTGAAGAGAACGGTTTCTGAACAACCATTGCGGGAAAATAACAGTGCTTTTAGCAGGTAAGGCCACACCAAACACAAGAGTCCCAGCAGTACTTTCCTCTAATAAGACATTGCAACAAAACGAAAAACGCAGCGAAATAAGTGACGGCGTCGAGGCTTTCAGTGTAGTGGGTGTGTGAAAATCATCATCTGAGGATCGCCCTCCGGAGTGCTCGTTCGCGCCGAATCACGCCAAGCGTGCCCTCCGTATCTTGACCATATTCACCCGGTACGTTAGATGGGCAAGAATCTCATCAGCCCGTTTTCCCGTATACTCAGACAGCAAGTCCATCACCCAGCGGCTCGTCGTCACGGCCTGCACCCACTGCGTCTCGAACAGGCTTCAGCTACAAATGGTTGAGTCGTTGGGGACCGTATGCTGGTAAATTCGTTGGCATTATCTGTAGCGCTGTGATTCACCATTGTTGACTTGTGATTGGACGTTTTATCGAAAGGCCCTGTCGGATCAGCTGCCCCTGAATGCCGCCACAACTGCGTTCATTCTCTTCTTGCAACTTCGTCACAGACAGGTTTATGGTACATCAAAGCCATCCCGAGTTTCTTGTAACAATAAAAGGGGACAAAAATCTTCTTTACATTCCGATATCGTGTTCAATTCTGCGACATATATTTCTCGACCAAAAAAATGGCGATAGATACACCCAGGTGTAAACAGTGAAGGTGCACTGCATCCCAATTAAATCTCGTGCCCGTCTACTGTAGATAGGCATCTCCGATCTCTTCCATCAGCACGTCAAAACATGGGCTGCGCACTGAACCATCCGACGGCTGGGTTGCCGACACTCTTGCTCGTAAACGCCGCGTCCTCATCGTGGATCTTCTTGGTGTTTCCCTGCGATGCCTCCTCAGCCAGCAGCTGCACCTTGCAGCATTTTTCCAGCGACGTGAACCAAAAGACCGTGGCCTCGACCGTCTCGCCCACCGTCACAAGTCCATGGTTTTGCAGCAGACAAGCCTTGCCCTGACCCAGCGCTTGGGCAATGTTGTCGCCCTCATTCTCGTCGAGCACTACGCCATTGAACTGCTGGTAGACGGCCACACTCTGATAAAAGGCGCAGCTGTCCTGCGTCAGCATGTCAATGGGTTTGCCGAGCGTGCAGATCGCCCTTCCATAGAGCGAGTGCGAGTACGCGGCGCAGTTGACGTCCGGCCGGGCCGTGTGGATGGCGTGGTGGATCATATAGGCGGCCTTGTTAAGCAGCCGGTTCTTGCCGCCGCCGACGACCTCGCCTTTCCCGTTGACAAGAATCAAGTCGGAACGGCGCATCTGCGTAAAGGCACGGCCCAAGGGGTTGACCCGGAAAGTGGTCTGGCTGGACGGGATCCCGCAGCGTAATGTGGCCGGCCACGCCCTCGTTCGTATTGAAACTTGCCAAAGAGACGGAAAGCGAGGGCGAGGCGGCCCTTGAGGTAGTCTCTCTCTGCGTACTTGTCGTCAAATACGGGCGGCAGCGGCACCACAGGAAGCTCGATCTCCTGGCCGCCGTGGACGGTCTTGCCGGGTTGGTCAGCCTGCTATCGCTGTAGACAGTCTCCATGGTAGCTCCGGGGGCCATGGTGGGTTGTCGAGAGAAAATGGACTACACAAAGTCTGTTTTGTTTGTGTTGTTGGGTTTCTTTGCTGTCTCTTTGTGCTGGTCGAGAGTGCTGTTTATTTGACGTTATCTTGTACAGTTTGAAATTGTTGAAAAAAGGTGGACATTGTATCCCGACAAAAATCAGACTCAACAAACAATGCACTATTATCTATACACGTTCTAACCCTTCCCATACCCCTACATCAGACCAGAATAGGCGTATTGTTGCCAGATTCCAACACAAACACAGGTCGTGGTCGCGACAGGACTCATACACGGTCCTAAGACGGGCTAGCCCTGTATGATTCATGAATGGTGTTCCCCGCACAACAACGACCCACCGTGTGAGCACAGCCGCCCTCTCGGTGGTGTTTCTTGAGCAGACCTGATGACCGTTGATCGGTTGCAATCTCGGACAACGGCATTCGCAAATGATTCTGTCTTGCAAAATTTTGATGGTTTTTCAAAAATCGTTGACCAGTCTTCCGGAGCTTTTGACACTCAAACAGGCGACACAGATTCACTGAAATGTGGCTAGCTAAATAAGAACTTGTTCATAAATCGATTACACAGGCAACACATTCTTGTTTCATACGATTACATGCATATTCATGGTGTAGTGTAGAAGTATCACCGCCTAAACTGTGTGTTGTCCAACGTTGCACCCCCTGATTGCCGGATCGCCGTCTTCATAAACGGAAACTTGGTCGTTGCCGACTTGCTCAATGACCAGTTCTCTTCTCGCCGGATGTGGTTCTCAAACAGTGGACTCAGCACCTGCTCTTCCCCATCCAGGCCCACGTCCAGAAATGCCCCCGAGTCCGTGTACGGCCAGTTCACTGATATCCGACCCGTCTTGCCGCCGGAACTCGTCAAAGGCAAACGTCTCGCCCTCCCATGCCCGGCTGCAATGATGCGGTCCCGCGCCGGCAGGCCACGTAATGGCATCTACCCAGGCCGGGTGCGGCACTGTCTGCTGGAGGTGTGTCGGTTTCAAAAAGTCGGGCAGTGTCTCCGTAGCTCTGACGTGTGCGGCAGACGAACCACCGCCAGCAGGAATGACAAATTGTAGAGCATGGCAATGAGGAATGTGATGGGCTTGATGGTGCTGTAGTGAATAACGGTGCGCGGCGAGAGCAACGTAAAGGACTTGCTGCCGTCGTCGCCCGGATTGGGATTGAGGAGGGAAGAAATGCTGGGGAACTGAGCCTGCGTGAGCGCGGTTTGTTCCCGTAGCCTTCGTCCGGCGCTGGTCATCTCAACAATGGAAATGGTCAATGTCCGGTCTGCGGCGGGAGGTGCAGGGGCAATGCTTCCCACGGAGGGATATCACCAGCAAGGAAAGCCTCGGGTGAGATAGGTGTCGCGATGTTGGCTGGCGATGGGAACGGGAGATCAAATAACCAGGCTGCCAAAAGAACTGTCGCAGCTGCGCGTCAAGGATCTCAACATTTCTCGCGGTTTGTGCTGCTACGCGGGAAGTTGTAACCATAGAAGAGCCGGCTCGCCGGTCATGCTGGAGGACTGGACTGCCAGGACGTCGATTTCTGCAGCAACAGGCCCTTGAGATGGAGGTGGCCTCGAAGCTCGGGGGCAATAAGCAAGTCGCCCAACTGCTGTCTCAATGACGGCATCATTGTTCCCCGCGCGCGTTGTGCAGGAAAATAGCGGCAAGCTGTCCAGGCCTCAAAATGCTCTTGCTTCACGGCACTTCGTCTTGCTGACTCGCCCTGCTCGCTGCGGCCTCGGTGCGCCTCGCCAATGACAGACTGCACGTCGCCGTTGGCCTGGCCGCTAATGGAAGCAGCGTCCGCTAGACTACCCTCTGGGCCTCTGCCTCAGGCAATGCTGTCCGTGGGCTAGGGTGAAAGATAGCCATGGGAACAGAGGCAAGATGCAGATCTAAAATACATACGGCCAAGGTCTGGCGACATGCTTTTTTGGTGAATATCGTGAATCGATCTCATCCGTGAGTATCGGCCCCTGTCTGTGATAACAAGCGTACGTGCAGTGAGTGGTCTTTGGGCTTGGGGGAAGCTTGATTTGTCACCCTGAATTCGGCTTCGTTTGCTCTGCCCAGTTCCCACGTCTGGCAGCCTGGCTCGGCACATTTTAGCAGGAGATCACCAGGTTAAAATGTAAGTTCCAAGCCGCATTCACCAACTGCACCGCCTCCCACTGCAGTCGTGCATCGCCTTCTCGGCAGCCTCGCTATTCACCGTGGCATGAAAACAAGCGCTTCCGCCTCGGACAGGAAGTCGGTTCCTCTTACACCGTTGGACTCCTCGTCAAGTTCCAGGTAATTGATACCTGCCTAATGCCACTCATGCGTTTTGGCTCGCTAGAACTTTTCTCCCGATGTTCCAATGTGGCTGCCTACCTGTTACTGCCGTCTTTGCCCACGTCGCCGAACGTACGTTTTCCGTCTCTGTTCTTGAGGCCTCGTGCCAGGCAGCACTTACACGAACGGGCGCTAAATGTGACACTACACGCGCTGAAGGTCAGGGACTTTCAGAGGATCTTCAGTGAGGGGGTAAGGCAACACAGGCTGCTCAAAAAGCAATCCTATATTAAGTTTTATATCTTGAAAAAACAGACATTCGTTACTTGGTTCATCTGTTGTGCGAAATGACAAGTAACCACTACTATATACTCTAACAACGTTTGATCATAACCAGACATCTAAGAAAAGTCGGGAACAGCGCGGCCGCTCATACTGGTCCAAGTCTGTCCACACATCCAACGAATGCGCTGTATCGTTCACCCCGTCTAGAGTCGAGAGGACGTTAGCAAAAGCCTGTATGTAAGAGTATGCTGGCGGCAATGAGCCCTGCAAGCTCAGAGGGGCAATCGATGAGTGTCGCTGCAACTTCTCTGATTTTGTGTACCTATGTATGAGAAAAAAACCAGTAAGAAATTGGTCCATCAAAACACCGGCGACATGGGAAGATAACTGACCAGCGATGTTCCATTCGGCGCGAGACTTGTCATGCGGATATATTGTACAGCACGTGCAGAAGCTGTGCGGCAAAATATTTCCCGGTCATCCCAGAGGCTGCGAAGGCTTGTAGATGGCTCGGGCCGGCGCCTGGTGCGCGGGTTTTCGGGAGACACGATGCCCTCCATGGAGAGCGAGACAATGTCTTCAAATATGAGGCTCTGCAACCATTAGGTGCGTGACGCGGATGTTGGCCCGCATAATTTCAAACTGGCGGGCTAGGACGGGGTCGGGTTCAATGCTGTTGTCGTTGCATGCCGCCGATTGTCCACTCGTCAAACTCCCTGGGAACGTTGTCCAGAGCATGCTTTTGCTTTTCGAAGCCGGCCTTGAGCAGCTCAAGAAGTCGGTTTATCCGCGCTGTCTGGTGATACTTGCATCGCCCTGCCTAGCTCCCGTGTCTCCAGCGCCAGGTCATACAGTGGTAAGCACTTCAGTCCCGTGGCCAGCGATGTTTGCTGGTTATGGCCTTTTGCCAAGATGTGGTCTTAAATATGTACTCGTCATTCTGTTTCCAGGAGGGTCTCCTTCCAGTGTCGCAGGCTGGATTGAACCGCCTTTGTTGACGATTGGCGGCTGGCTGGGTCTATTTCCACCGATGGCTATCCGTTTAGTGAATAAGAGCCAAAGCAACAAAGGAAGAGAAATGCAGTACACGGTAACCGTGCTACCAGGGACGGCAATAATTAGAGATGGGCCGACGGAGCGAGTCTTATCAAGTAACCAATTGTGCTTAAACACAACGGCTTTGCATTGGAGCTGCAGTTCAATCCTGGAAATGGAGGCAACGGGGTGGCCAGGGGCGTAAGACATTGCAGCCGGTTGCCTGCAATGGTAGTCGGCCTTCGACAGAAAGCATTCATGGAGCGTGCTGAGGTGGTGGAGATTGCCTGTGCGACGGCCCAGCAGATACGCAATTGCTCCACTTGTCGTGCGTTGCTTCGTCGGCATTTAGTCCGGCCGGCGCAGCTGCATCACAACAATCGTGGCAATGCATGACCATCTCGGCGCGCGTCTGGTACGGGAAGTTGTCGTCCGGCGCCGTGCACGCCTTGTACTTGTACTTGTTAGAACGTGCTGGGCACATTGGCCACCAGGGCCGCACACATGGACACCAGCAGACTGAAAAACGTGCATCCGTTGTCTCTCGTGCGGCGGCTAGTCTCGTCGGAACGAGGGCCGGTGCACAACCGGCGGTCAGCGGGACTGCAGGTCAGAAAGTCCTGCATCATGACGTCAAAGATCCGCCGCGAGCAGATGCGGTCGGTTCGAGAGCACCCCAAACGCGACGCACCTGAACGCACGCAGTCATGGAGACGACCTCTGGACTGTACGGAGCATCACCGGGAGATAGCTTCCATAGCTTCTGGTTGGGCGAAGTGACGTTCTCCGAGAGGATGTTGTGACTCTGATCCAGAGCGCCAGCATCGTGTAGCGATCTTGAGCATCATTTGAGCATCTTGGGAGTGCTGAGCAATATGGAGCATATTGGCATCAGTGACATCATCAGTTGTGTCGTCGTGCTGGGACTTGCATGACAAGCTCAGAGATGCTAAATTGGAGGAAGGGAGAGATCCGGAGCGAATGGTGCCTTTTTGGAAGGCTACGCAAGAGATCAGTTATGGGCCGTGTGCTGAAGCTTGAGGTGGCAAACAATAGAGCCAGTAACCCAGACAAACACTACCTTGGTGTTTGGGTCCTGGACGCTGGCCGACTGGCAAGACGAATAGGTGCACAACACACCCGCGGGCAGCGCCATCGTCTGCAGGTGGATGTCGACTGACGGTGCCACTGCCGTGTATCGACAAAGGCATCGAGAGGGCTAGGCTGCATGCAGAGGACTGTGGACGGGGAATGCAGCGCACTTTGGCGGTGCGGCACGCATCGCAGGATCGGGAGTTGGCTGACATGACAGCCCGGACAATCACGAGGCGAAAGCGATGTCCCAAAAGATGCTATTACGACGTTGGGGTCGTCCGTCTCTTCAGGGTTTATGAATGATATACCCTCTTGCACAGTACTGTAGACCTTCCCCTCACTTCAGAAACACGCTATTGACTCGGCGCGGCTTAAGCTGCATGTGGAAAAATACAACGTGGCAGCCCCAAGCAAAACTTAGCCATAACTAGTTTGAGCTCGTTTAGCTCAGTCTAAAGAATGTGTCGTGTGATGCTCAAGCCATAATGTTTGCACAATTCATGGCAATACAGGTCCAGCAGGGTTTCAACCACCTCTACCTTTATTTACTTGCTGTTCCTCTTTCACTTTCATTGTGAATAGAAAGGCGCGGAGGTCGGTTTTTTGTTCCTATTTATTTTTGAAAAAAGAGGGAACCTCTCTCTGGAGAACTTTGTATTATATGCGCTGTTTTTTTAAAAAAAAGAAAGAAAATGGCAGCATTCTAATTTACGCGGCATTTCAAATACACATCTATAGGCGTCGTGGTACTCTCGTGATACCCTTGAAGCATCACCAGTTTGGCACTGCTGCGACTTGAAGGCAACCGGAATGAATCTCGACTGGTTTTAAAAGTCCACCGAGAACCGTGGTGGGTTTGTGCCGGATCTCTCTCGCCGTTATTCTCAGTAGCCACAATAGGGTGCCAGAAGCAGTGCGATGCCGGCGAGCAGCGTGTTGCCCCAGCCAAGGCCCAATGGCGTCGTAGAGCTGTAGGCCACACAGCGGCAGCAGGGCACCCAGCGTGCTGCGCAAGACAGAGTTGGCCGCCCAAAAAAACTGAAGGCCGCGATGGACGGTGTAGGCATCGGATGAGGTACGTCTGTGCGCACATCATGATGCCAATTCATGCCCACGCCCATTACGCCCGTGCCAAGCATGGGGACGATCCAGTGGGACGTGCCTGTTCCGCCGTCCATCCGTAGATGACCAGGCCCCGCCGGCAGCAGCAACGACGCTGGCAACGGTGAGCAAGAAATTGAGGCGGCTCCTCGGGCGTTGGAGGCCGCAGGCTTGCATCTTTGATCCGGCTTGACAATCCGGTCGGGACAGGATGCTCCGTAGTGAGGCCACGCCAATGATGTTGCCGAGGCCGGCCGCGATAAATATGACAGACCTGCACCAATGGACGAGAAGCCGTAGATCTTCCTGGTAGAACAAAAGTAAAGGTCGTGAACAAGATGTACAGCAGACCGTACATGGCCGCGACGTAAATGCACACCGCAGCAAACGATAGGAGCACGGCAGAACATGCGCATGGGGCGGACGATGGCCTTTGCGAAGACAGTCTTGCGGCTCTCGAGCTTGTCCAACTTGGACCGGTACCGGCTATCGCCATTCTCTTTCCTGAGCTTGGCCGCCTTCTTGTGAAGGATCACGGGCGCGTATGTCTTCCCGGAGGACAAAAAAGGAAAGCAGAGTTGCCACCCCAGCCTGTTTGTGATGCAGTGTTTTGTCCAGTTAGAACGGATCTCCAAAGAAAAAAGAAGGAAGAAAAAGGTTTCAAATGGAACGCAATTTTACTCACCGCGATTGCAGTGACCCAGAACACCCATCGCCAGTTTGGTCGCATCCACGAGAAAACCCGGCTGCCACGGGACCGACGACAGGACCCAGCAAGGGCCCAGAGACCAAATTGCCATGGCGCCGGCTCTCTTTTCCGTGGGCATCAGATCCGCAATGCTGCCACCGCCACACGTCACAACAGCGGACGCCCGCAAAGCCAGCAACAGAACCGAAACGCCAGGAGTGCGTTGATGTCCTTGGCAAATGGCGCACAGGATGGTAAAGACGACAAAGAGGCTGTTGCAGCGTGTGGTACACCACGACGCGGCCGTAGATTTCACTCATCGCGTGCAATGACCAAGGGCCGAATGCAAAGCAAGGACGAAGATCGACACGACAAAGGTCGCATCTGTGTCGCTGGTCTCACCAAACTCGCCAGCAGTTGGGGAACACCAGGGGCGAGCATGGACGATGCAAGTGGCCTAGGAGTGTGAGTCTGACGTTGATAATGACAGTTGGACAGTTTTTTTTAGAAGGGGCGGCTCACGTCAAGAAAGTGAGAAAGGAAAAGCATGGCAATGATGCTCATTTGCGCGGCTGGTCCAGTTCTGGGGTTTCTCGCGGTCTTGGTCGGCGGGCTGCTGCCACCAGACGACAAAAACCCGCATTCTCGTCTTCCACGGTGGTGTCGTGGCCTGCCGTGGACTCTTCTAGTTTCACTTCCAGAGTGGCCTTCTCCATGTCGCGGTCGTCCAAGGCGGTCTCTGAATGCAGGGGCTCGATGCCGTCTGACTTGTCTTGAACTGTCGTTGTTGTGTCCCGGAGACTGGTCGAAATGACCGGCAACTTCTCTTCGGACATGCTTGCCTGCGACTATTTTCTCCTCGGTGGCCAACGACACGTCCTCGGAGACTGTCGACGAAGTACGGCCATTCTGATGCCATGACGTGAGATGCTGACGAGCAAGACAAACGGCTGGGATTCTGTAAAGAGTGGCTGGATGTCGTATCTCGCCCACTGCCCCAGATGTATTTATATTACTGGAATCAAAAACACCAGATGATACGCAGATAAGACGCGGCGATGGTGCAGACACCGCGTCGTTTGGTTTCTGCGTCCGGTTCGTCCCAGGACCTCGCTTTCGGACTTCTATTTCGCGTGGCAACTGCCACCGGCATGTTTTACAGACCCGAGCCCGGGCCCAGATATTCAACTGAAAGAATACGAACGCACAGTGTGACACAAGGGTTTCGTATCGTGGACTTTGGAACAAAATGCAGTTCAACTAACAGAATGTATGGTTCTTTTTGCAAAACTGGTCTATTTCCCCCATGGGGCAATTATCCCGCCAGGCCATTGACATACGAGGTACGACGGTAATATTGAAGAGTGGGACCTAGTGTGCGTCCTATAGTTGTGCGGGCCAGTTCCAGAGACCAATATGTGTGGAGGAACTCATTTCTGGCAGATCGTTCCATGAGGTCAGAAAGGTACAGTGAAGACTACTTCGTACCTTGTGTGGAGGAAACTGCACCAGACGTGTCTTGATGAATAAGAATTTAGGTAGCTTGGCATGATGCTGAGCGAGTTCGGATGCAGAAGAAAAAAAGAGAAAAAAGAAAAAAAAGGTCGTGGCAAAATACGTTCACAAGGAGTGTTTTAAAAGTAAAAAAATAATGGCATTCGAATTTGAAATCAAAGTTCAATGGTCACGAAAGATCGACCGAACAATTCTCCTCAGCCACACATAAAAAATACTGTAGAACCAAAGCGACTACCAAAGTCCACTATCAAAGTCCGCTATCAAGGCCCATAGGTGAAGGATTCGTTCACGAGACGATAGTTCCGACTTTTTTCGGTGTGGTTGTTTACGGAGGAGTTGCCAACAAGCACGGCATATTCGCCACAGTCAACTGCCCAGCAGTCTGCCTTCTCGTCCCAAAGGCAGCCGACTCAAACGAAAACTCCACAGCGGCAGACACGGCAGACTGCGGCGCAACTGCGACCTTTTGAAAAACCAGCAAGCACCTTGATAGGCCGTTCTGGCCGGTCAGCGCCACGGGCCTCTGTTGGAAAGAGGCGCAAGATAGACTTGCACGACCTCCTTGCCGGCCCACGGCACCAACATTCTTGACCTGCAAGCCGCACGGTGATGAAACCCCCGTGGACAAGCTCCCGGGGGTGATGACGGCGGGGCCAAACTCGAACGAGGTGTAGGACAGGCCCGCGCCAAAGGGGAACAGAACCTTGTCGGGATGCTTGTCGTAGTGGCGGTAGCCAACCTTGATTCCCTCGGCATAGTTCACCGTGCCTGTAGCGAGATCGCCGGGGAAGTTGCCGTACGACGGCGTGTCTTCAACAGAGCGGGGAAAGGAGACCGGCAGCCGGCCACTGGAGAGACAGCACCCAGGAGCACGTCGACAATGGCGTTTCCGGCCTCCTGGCCCTGGTACCAGCACTGCAGCAGGCCGGCCACGCTGTCGATCCATGGCATGGCCACGGGCACGCCCAGCCTTTGCAGTATGATGACCACGGTCCGGGGGTTTCACGCCGCCACTGCCTCAATGAGACGGTCCTGCGACCCGAACGCGGGCAGGCTCATGTTTGCGGCATCGTGCCCTTCCGTCTCCCACTCGGCCGAGTTCCCGACAAAGACCAGAGCCACGTCAGGCACGCTTGGCCGACCTCGACCGCGCTGGTCACCACGTCTTCCTCGTAGTCTTCCTGTGCCATGAAGCCGAGATGGAAACATGATACGGCCGGCCATCATGGGGATTGCGGCCTGTTCCGGGCTTGGGTGCAAGGACCTCGACGCGCAGCTGGTAGGACTTGCCCTGCACAAAGTTGGTGCTGCTTTTTTTCCTCAAACGGGCCGCCCTCTGAAAACGCTCGTGGATCGGGGCTCGGGCCGGCGTCGTACGCGAGCTCGCCATCGATAAACAGTTTCGCATGGCCGAACGCGGGGAGCGAGAAGTAGTGTGCACCACTCGAGGCTGGACGTGAACGTGCCTTCGAGGCGGACAGCGTCCGAGATGTGTTCAATGGCCATGTAAGTGGTCTGGGGAAACGCATACACCCGCTGAGGCTGCATGTCGTCCGACAACGGGACGTTTTTGTCCTTAACATCGTATTCCAGCATAGTCCATCCCGGCTGGCCGTTATGGTCCGTCACGCCGGAAGTCCAGCACGGGAGTTTCCGGTAGATTTGGGCACCTGCAGGAAAGCCACACTGTTAGCACACGCACGCCGTGCAACTGGCCGTGTGACTGCACATGCCGGAGATTGTGCACACGTACCTATGGCATAGCGTAGTTCGGTCGTCTCGCCGACTGCCTTCTGGAGCGCCTCGTAGGGCGTGATCTTGTAGTGGGCGTTGAGGTTGGCAGAACCACCGCCATTGGAGAAGCACGTCTTGGACTGGCCCAGGACAGCAATGGAGCTGAGGCTGGACGTCTGGAGTGGCAGTATTCGCCTTTGTTTTTCAACAGAACAATACCGTCGGCGCCCGCCTCCCGGATGAGGCGCTGGTGATCCGGGTGGTTGACGGCCGTCTCTGGGATCTCGTCCGGGTGCTCAAACTTGCCCACGTTCTTGACGAGCTGTAGGACGGAACGGACGCGGTCATCAATCGATGCCATGTCCAGAGATCCGCTCGCTAGGCCTTCTCCACGGCGGCAGTGTGCGGTGCCGAGGCGGGCCAGGCATCTCGAGATCAACTCTGTGTCATGGGCGTGGATGTTAGCTTGTGGTTTCTACTTTCCTCACTTGCCCATATCTTCACAGACGTACCCAGTTTTGATTGTATCTTCGAGCGAGTTCGTGCCGCCATAATCGCTCATAACGAGGCTGTCCGAGTCGCGTTAGCAAAACTGGCTTTCTCGCTCGTCTCAGAAAAACCGTAAAACTTCGTACCCATCGTATCCCCACTGCTCGTGAAGAATCTCCTTGACAAGATGCGTGTTCTGGTCGGCGTGGACGCCGTTGACCAGGTTGTAGCTCGTCATGAGGGCAAGTGGTTTGGCCTGCTTGATGGCAATCTCGAATGGCTTGAGATATATCTTCTGCATGCGGCGCCTTGGTTAGCTGATGTTTTATTCTATCCTTCACAGCTGGCTTCGTAGTATTGTCTATGTCTTTTCTTGTAAACTCAGCCGCAGCGCTCGCTCGCTCACACACGACAATCGATGGCGTTTCCGCATCGTTTTCCTGCTCATTTGCAGCAAAATGCTTGATGGTGGCAGCGATGCCGTTTTTCCTGAAGGCCTTGGATCACGCTGGCCGCCTGCAGGCCCGCCAGCAGCGGATCCTCAGAGAAGGACTCAAAATTGCGGCGCCAGAGGCGACCGGTGAGGGCAAGTGGTTTGGCCTGCTTGTGTTCCGTCGCCGTACTGTCAGTGTTGTTCGTCACCAAAAAAAGGGAAATGCCCACAGCCAAACGAAACTCACAGGACAGATGCACCCTTGGTCTTGGTCTCCTCTGCCATGGCCCTGCGATGCGTTTGGCGAGGCCCGTGTCCAAGTGGCGGCAATGGACACGGCCGCAGGAAAGCAGGCTGCCTTTGTGCCAGAAGTAAAGAGCTCGCCACGTGCGCCATTGGGCCCGTCGGTGACTTTGATGCGTGGGATGCCCAGCCGCTTCACGGCTGCCGTATGCACAGCCCATCGCCAGCGAGAAGGGACACTTTTCTTGGAGGGTGAGCTGCTTAACGAGGCTCTGGACGTCGACGTCACTCTGGCTGGGCACCGACAAAGCCACTGTCTTTTTCTGCGGGAGGCGTTGTGCGTGTGGGCGAACAGTCTCATGCAGGGTGAGCTTGTCAAGGTGCCTGAATCTCGACACAGGCGAGACTGATAACCGATGCAGCCATGGTGTTTTGTTCTCTTTGTCTGTTTTCGTGGAGATATCGTGCGTGTTGCTCAAAGGCGTGATTTAGCACTGGGGAGAAGGTGCGGCGGTAGATGTAAGACAGCAAGGCCGAAACTGGAAGTGAGGAGCTCGTGGCAAATAGCAGCGACACAGATGTGGTCCGTGTCCATTCGGTGCTGGTTACTTGTATGCTCGACAGCTATGCCCTCGGGGTGCATCTGCGCCGCGTCGGGATCCCGGACGACTCCAACCCGGGCATCTCAATATTGCATATTCTCCAAGGACACCTTTTCCGTGCCACCTCCATTGATTCCCAGGTCACGCGGAGAGGGTGACTATCGGGTATTGATCCACCATCTCCTTTTCAGCTGTAGAATTTCCCCTTTTGGACGTGTTCTCCCGTGGCTTTCCTCCATCGCCCCACATCCTCTCCAGAACCGCCCAAGAACTCCATACTATTCCCCAATCGTCGAGTTCTTCCGCGTATCCCATGGTTGAGCGGTCAATGGTCTCCACCGCACATTGCACATTGCACATGGCGACAGCGTTTTTCCCAGATCATCCCATCGTCGCTCTAGAGCTGCCCTCGGTTGCAGCA
Source organism: Sporothrix curviconia (assembly GCA_016097085.2). Lineage (NCBI taxonomy): Eukaryota > Fungi > Ascomycota > Sordariomycetes > Ophiostomatales > Ophiostomataceae > Sporothrix > Sporothrix curviconia. The sequence goes on from JADMNF010000028.1 coordinate 101,221, forward strand.
GAAAGTGGCAACCCCAGATGTTCTCTCCGCACTCTGCTCGAGCCACGCACGCATACTGGACTTCCTTCAGCAGAGGTGAGCCAGGAAGTGCTACTTACCCTCATGCACATGATGCGAGACAATTCCAGTCAGCCAGCACCTGTTCCCCATCTGGTTGCATCGTCTGCATTCAGCTGGATCATTTGCCTCCGTTGCAATTTTTTTCGCGGACGAAAGACGAGTACATAATGTCCCGTGGCGGCCTCGTCTGCGGACCATAGCACATGTCTCGATACAGCGCATTCGCCTTTCTTCAGAGTCCTCGGTGCAGCATTTTTCTTTTCTTTTCTTTTCTCCCTCTTCTTTCAAGCTCGTTCTCTCGCAACCTGTTGTCTTGCTTCGCTATGGCGAGTACAGAAATCAACGTATCTGATAAAATCGGCGCCGTGGCCACGGTGGATCAGCTCGAGGAGCCCACAAACGACATGGCAACCCTGGCCGAGAACTTTGACAGCCGCGAACTGGCCCAGACCTGGAGGTCGGCCTTGTGGAGTAACCCAAAGGCCGTCGCTTGGAGTAAGACAGCACAGCTTCCCGAGTTTCCCCTTTGTTCTGCAGTCGTGCAGCGCGGGCATACCGGACTACCGGGCTTCCGGGTCGATGTCCTGCCCTGTCCTGGCAAGATCAGTAACTGACGAAGCTCCTTCCTCGCAACAGGCCTTTACATGCTCTTCACCGTGGTGTCCTGGGGCTACGATGGTCTCTGCTCTGGTGTAAGTCGCTACGCCTCCGTCCTTCTCCCTCTTTGCCCTTCTCTTTGTCTCTACATCCAGCCGAACAAGACTCGTAAAGGCTAACCACCATGCCAACACAGGTTGTCATTGCCCTTCCCCAGTTTCGCGAGGATTACGGTACGTACTACGAGGGCGAATATGTCATTCCCGCAAAATGGCAGCTGGCGTTCACTGCCGCCAGTCTGATCGGCCTGATCATCGGTGGTGTTCCTGCCACAGTCATCACCAAGAAATGGGGACGCCGGCCGTTGTCTGTGGTTCGGCTATGGTATGTTTTTCTTTTAGCTCTTCTTTCACTACGTCTGCTTTATGCTACTCTTTGAGTCCTCGTCTCTTGCATCCTTTCTAATCTTGTTTGTTATCAGCCCTGACCGTCGCCGGCGTCTTCCTCCAGTGGTACTCTCGCGGCAACCTGCCATGTTCTTTGCAGCAAGCTCATCACCGGCTTTCCCCTCGGCATGTTCATCACCATTGCGCCCACCTACTGCTCCGAGGTCGTTCCACTGGCCATGCGTGGCATCATGACCGCGGCATGAACTGGTGCATTGTGCTCGGCCAGGTCATTGGCTACGGCGTCATGCGCCAGACGTCGAGCCTCCCCGGGCCCAACTCGTACCGCATTCTGTTTGCACTGCAGTGGGGCTTTGCTGCTGTGGCCATTGCCATCCTGCCTTCATGCCCGAGTCGCCCTACTTTTACGTCATGACCAACAACCCGGAAAAAGGCCCGACGCAACGCGTTCCGGCTCCGCGCGGCAGACTTTGACGTGGACGGCTGGCTGCCAGCATCGCGCACTCGTTAGCGAGGGCCGCCGCGTCCAATCGGAAGCGTCCTTTGCCATGTGCTTCCAGGGCCGGAACCGGATTCGCACCATTGCCGCGGTCAGCGGCTTTTTCATCCAGCAGAACTCGGGTGTGAGCGTGGGTCCTTGGCTACATGGCGTACTTTATGGAGCTCAACGGAATGGGCGTGACGACAGCGTCCAACATCTCGTTTGCGCTCACCTGTGTCATGCTGGCTGGCAACATGGCCGGCTGGGTTGTCCTCGAGATGGCTGGCCGCCGGCCATTCGGCCGTCTACGGTACGTCGCCGCGAATCTTCCCTTCCGTATTTTCTTCCAGGGAACAGTTTTTTTTGTTTCATTTTTTATACTGACCTCATTTTGCTCCACAGGCACCGGGGTCTTGGCCGTGTCCCTTTTGATGATTGGCATTCTCGCCGTGATACCCAGCCACAACGCCACATGGGCCCAGGTCGCTTTCATGGCGGTGTGGAGCTTCGTGTACCAAGGCACCATTGGCTCCGTCGCCTGGACCATACTCACTGAGATCTCCACGTCTACGCTGCGTGCGCATACCCAGGCTATGGCAACCATTGTCCAGGGTGTGGTGGGCACAACCTGGTCGTTTGTGCTGCGTACCTCGTCAACCCAGACGAGGCCAACCTGAGCGGCAAGATTGCCTTTATCTACGGAGGCATCCTCGCGTGTGCGCCGTCGTCTCCTTCTTCATCATTCCCGAGACAAAGGGACGCACCTTTGCCAACGTGGACCTCCTCTTCAGCTCCGGTATGCCGCTGCGCAAGTTTGCAAAGGCGGATATGGATGTGCTGAAGACGGCGGAGGAGCTCAAGGGTGGGGAGAAGCAGGTGTGAGGTGTGCAAAAAAGAGGAGCTTAACAGTTACAGTTGTAGACAAAGAAGTTTATTTAACTGTGCCCACTCCGATTTGTTAAGGTTGTTTATTTTAATTGCATTTCTACCGAATGTTGATAATTCAAAATTAGCAATTTATACTGTGCTGCAAATAAAAATATACATTGAATTAATTAAGGGTTTTGACTTTGGGGTTGGTGTCTCTTCTATATGTGTTTCATTGGTGTTATTTTCGTGTAGTCGTCATTGTTTCTACTCCGACACGAAATGACATCAAGGGATCACTTTACTTTTCTAGTGGAGGCCGTTAGAAGACAACTTCAACCTCGTCATCCAGAGGAAAGAATTCGCAGTCTTCGTCAGCAACCTCGTTCTTATTCTGTACAATGGCATACGACACGGGCTGGACGCGATTGGTGTTGTCAGCCTCTGTCACCCCCATCAGCTAATTTCAACGGGCATATCGACAAGAACACTCACATTGTCAATGACACTCATGGGCGCGTGCCAGACGCCTGGGGCATAGCATACACCTTGTTTGTCACCCGCAACAAACCACGCAGCTCGGCGAGGTCTGGCGCATCCTGTCCGCGGCCGCACACCACAACCAAGTACTTGATACCGGTACCCATGGGTATGAACGACTGTGTAGAGTAGGGATGACGTTCCAGCATGCTGACTTTGAGTACACGCCTTGCAGTCTTTTTACCATCCTCGTCCTGCCACGGCTCGACTTCTCTCGGGCTGGCATACGAGACGTTGAGAACAGTGCGTGCCGGGATCTTGCTCGGTGCCTTGTCGTAGTTGTTTATTGTGGGAACGACTTCGGGCGTGCGGCGGGCAGTGCCGTTGTTGACAACCACCGTGCGGTCAGTGACGACGTCGGTCGAAATGATGCCACCGTAAGGCGCGTAGCCTGCCTGTGTGAGAGGTTCACAGAAGATCGTTCGTGTCATGGTGTCTTGGTGTGTCTTGGTGTGTCTTGTTGAGTATCGGAAGTGTGAACAATGGTACTCGTGTACTCGTTGCTGTGCTCTGAATCAGAATGGCCTTGACGGCGAGGTCCGACTATCACATCACGATAAAGCTATCTTGATACGGCGAGCGTGGTCGAGAAAACGGAGCACGACATGGTTAGCTCTCCCCACCCCACGTTGAAGCTGAGGCTCCAGGGCTAGGTGTTTGCTAGTGCGGGTATCTGTGATAAGGTGTGCGTTAATGGCATTGATGGCTGCCAGTGGGCGATAGCACCGAACCCGCCGAGATAGGCCTTTTAGCGCTGTTGCATTGGTGTGGTTCACTTACAAGACGGATTGCAGCATTGATGGAGAACAACCAACATGCACATTCATACCAACAGATAATATGCTTTTGGTTGCCTAAAGAGGTAATTTTTTACTATTTGAGTAATTGTTTTCTAGCAAGCAGCTCCACCTCACCCAATAGTGAGAATCTTGCCTTTTAAGCTTGTCTTACACCAGCAGGCGGCCAGATTGTTTTTTTCAAGACTGCGCAGCATTCCCTCGATAGGGAAACTTGTCCCGCCAGTGCAGGGCAATGTCCTTGCGCGTGGACACCCAGACGTCCGGCTTGGCGCGATGTACTTGACAAAGTTCTGCACAGCAGCAAACCGGCCGGCTTTCCCGCTGATGCGGCAGTGCAGTCCAATGGACATCATCTTGGGCTTGCCGCGCTGGCCTTCCGCATAGAGGACGTCAAAGGCCGTCTTGAGGTACGCCTCAAAGTCCGACGTCGTGCTCCAGCCCGAGGGCGCGTGGTACTTGACGTCGTTGCAGTCGTAGCTAAATATGGTCAACATGTCGTCCCATGTCCACAGTCTCGGGCAGGAAATTGGTAAAGGGGTGGCCTCATCTTACCTGTACGGCACCATGAGCATGCCTTGCGGGTCGGCTGCATCCTCCTCGGCCGGGACGTCCACCCAGTACGGCAGATCGTCGCATAGCTGTCGCTCTCGTACAGCAGGGGCAGCCCCATTTCCTGGTAGACTCGTGGATGATGGCCTTGCTGCGCGGCGAGAGGGCGCCATAGTACCAGCCCACCGGGTAGGTGCCGGTCGTAGCCTTGAGCGACGCAAGCTGGCGCTGGACATAGTCCTTTTCCAGCTCGGCGTCATGCCATTGTACGTGACCCAGCGGTAGCCGTGCGAGGCAATCTCGTGGCGTTTTGGCAAAACGCTGCTGCGACGGCTGGGTTCTTCTCAAAGGCCTGGCAACAGCAAACACCGTCACGGGCATCTTGTGCTCCTCGAAGCAGTCCAGCAGCCGCCACACACCCACCCGCGAGCCGTAGTCGTAGTCGCTCTCGGGGTTGAGAGAACGTGCACCTACCTGGGCAGGCTTGTTGTCCGACTGCTCCACAGACGGTTCTCGGACTGGGCATCGCCATTCTGCACGCTGCGCTCCGACCCTTCCTCGAAGTTGATGACAAAGGAGACGGCAATCTTGGCGCCATGCGGCCACTGTGGGTCGAGCGAGGCGCGGCCATAGCCAACGTGGTCGCGGGAAAAGTCGTATTTGGTGCCCTGGAGCGGGTCAATGTTGGCAGCATCGAGGAAGCAGCACTGCCGTCGGGGTTGTGTGTGGACATGGTGGCAGTTGGTGGCTGGCTGCAATGCAGCGGCACAAAAATTGTCAATGTAGAATAAGGTATACTGAGTAGATTGCTGAAGAGGCGTCGTCCGATATGGGTATTTCCCTTGGCAGGTCAGGGTTAGTTTGTCTACACAGGAACAAGCTGGTAGCAGGCAATTTAAGCTGCAAGAAAGCGCAGTAGCTTCCTGGATTTGCTGTTTCTGCATCGCTTCAAGGGCAAAGATTAGCAAGTAATTCCACAAGGTCGTCACCGGGGTGCCGTCAGCGAAGAGTTGGCCCAGATAAAGATAGTAGCCAGTCAAGCCAGATTGCTTGGCGCGCAAAAGGTAGAAGTTGCTTCGCACTGAACCGATAAGCTACCCCTGTCCATTTATCATCGTAACATGGCCTGTACAAAACATCGCCGAGCGTCGGCGCTCCGGCCACATCACGGGAATGGCGGGAATGAAACAATATTTTGCAAGGTAGTCGGGTGAATGCCAAGACTTTGATTCCTGTATTCTTGCTACAGTAGCGCAAAAACCGGGGGCGGGAGCTTGGCCGGCCGCTACCGTCGGAACAGATAAGAAACTACCGACGCTTTTGTGCTATTTGTGCTGCTCTGTTTGCATTTCCTATGACTGTAATATGTACTTTTTTTTCTTTACTTTTCCCGGCCAAGCTCTGTGCAAAGATAACAAACGTAGTCAGCCGGAGGGATGCCTGGGCATTGAATGTGGTCAATGATAAGAGGCACTTTGCTATGCTCAGTATTTTATGTGCCGCATTGCCGTGACCATTACTTGGTAGATGGGATCAATGTCGAGGAGCAGTCACGACTACGTTCACGAACCGGCAGACAACAGCAAGATGTCGTTCTTCACGAAGCTGGACCGCACCTTGCGGACGAAGGAGAGCATCTTTCGCGAGTCCCAAGAGGACGAGAAGAAATGGGGCAACGAGGATCTTGACCCGACGCCGTGTGTTCCTGAGCCCTCTTTGACAAGACACACAGACATTCATGGACGACGCTGATGAGAACGCCCCAGGGAATCCGCTCGGTTGTGGACGCATTGGAACTACTTTGCCTTCTTTTGGGCCGTGTCGTTCAACCCCATCGCCTGGAACTCGGGCTCCAGCCTCGTTAGTCTGGGCATGGTCTGGTGGCAGGCTACCCTCGCCGTTATCGTGGCCAACGATGATCACCGGCACGATGCTCATGCTCAACTCGCGCGGTGCGTCTGTCTACCACATCGGCCTCCCCGTCTATCTGCGACTCTCCACCGGCATGTACGGCTCGCTCTTCTTTGTCTTTATGCGCGGCATCGTGGCCATCTTCTACTTTGGCACGCAGTCCTACTACGCGGCCAGCTGACCAGCGTGCTGCTGCGCTGTGCCATTGGCCACAAGTGGACCGATGTGCCCAACCACTGCCACGTCAGCTGCATTACAACACAGGGTATCACGGCCTTTTTCGTGTTTTGGTTCATCCAGCTCGGATTTATGCTGATCCACCCTCGCGCGCCGCTGGCTGTACACCATCAAGAGCCTGCTGGCACCGCCGGTGCTGCTGGCCACGTTTTGCGTTTATCATTGGCAAGACGGGCGGTCTCGGCGACACGTCGAACCTCCAGACCACCACGCTGTCCTCCTCGGGACTCGCATGGGCTTTCTTGACGGGCGTCAACTCTGTGGCCGGCAGCATCATCACTGAGGTCACGTCCAACCCGGACCTGGCCCGGTACGCCAGCCACCCGCGCAACACGACGTGGCCACAAGTGGGTGGGCCTTGTCCTGGCCAAGAGCACGTGTACGTTCCTGGGCATTGGCGCTCGTCGAGCGCGGTCAAGACGCTGTGGGGCACAGCCTTCTGGAACATTTGGGACCTGTACAACGCCATTCTCGACCACTACTGCATGCTGGTGCGCGTACGGCCGTCTTTCCTCGCGTGCACGATCCAGATCCTGGCCGTGGTCGCCACCAACCTGGCAGCAAACGCGCTGCCCGTCGGCTCGGACCTGAGCGGTCTGTTCCCGCGGTATTTTAAGTGAGTTTCGTGGGTTTCTTTGCACGTCTGCTAGCACATTATCTTGTTTTCTTAACTAACGCCGCCGTCTACAGCATCGTCCGTGGCCAGATCCTCTGTGCTGTGCTCGCGCTAGCCACTGTTCCCTGGAAGATTGTCACGTCGGCCGCTAGCTTCCTGACCTTCCTGAGCTCCTATGTCTGCTTTTTGTCCCCGCTTGTGGGCATCATGATCATCGACTACTTTGTCATCCGCAAGGGCAACATCCACGTCCCCTCGCTCTACAACGGCTCCCCCACCAGTCCCTATTGGTACACGGGCGGCTTCAACCTGCGCGCGTTTGTGGCCTGGGCCATTGCCGTCGCTGTCGTCATCAACGGCCTGGCCGGCTCCTTCCAGAAAAACTATCAACGCCAGCAGCAAGCACCTGTACTCGCTGGCGCTGCTGCTGTCCTTTGCCGTGGCGTCGCTGCTGTACTACCTCTTCAACCGTATCTGGCCCACACCCATCTACCCAATGCCGCACGCGGACGAGTCCAAGACCTTTGAGGCCATGAGGGCCACCGACGGCTACTTCCACGAGGACGAGGTGATTATCGGACGGGACCCTGGCAGCGACGGCATCACACAGATGGAGCGCGAGGAGGGTGTGCTCAAGGATATTGTGTAAAATGGACAAGTGACCCGTCTGGTTTCGCGGGGTTTGCCTTTGCAGGACCATAAGAAGCTGCTTTCTCATGGACACTGGCTGCACCTCATGCCTTGCGTCTTGTGTACGTTGATGGAAGACCACGTCAAAAATAAATAATATTATCCCAGTACGGATTGGCCGCAATGCGTCGCAAAGCATGACACTAGCTAAACTGTCTCAACGAAGCCGTCTCCTACAGCTCGCCCTTTTCCTTTGCACTGAGCTCGTCCTTGCTGTTGCCCACATGCGTGACCGTCTTGTTCAGGAAATTCGTGAACTGGGTCTCAATGTCGTCCTTGGCAAAGAAGATGGAGATGGGCGCTATCGAGCCGAAGGTAATGCTCGTCAGGTACACGTCGCCCAGGGCCGTGGCATAGGCCGTCTTGCGGCCGGCGACCATGGCGGCGTCAATGGTCGTGTTGAAGCCGGGGACGGCATTGAGGGCGGCAGCTGTGCCGTTCGCCATGGCTGTGAGAAGCTGCGAGACGCTGGACGAGGGCAGCCCGGCTGCTTCGACGGCCCTGGTGACGTCTGGTGCCATGAGCGACGCATAGCGGTTGTTGTAGATGGCCACATAGATGGACGTCACGATGGTGCCGTGGTGGCGCGCGTCGACGCGAAGAACGCGGAGCCAGTGCCAATCTGCTCGGGCGGCACCACGAGCGTGGCCACGACAATGGTGAGCAGCTCGATCCAGCCGACGCAAAAGCCCACCGTAGCAATCATGCCAATGGCGAGGCTCTCGCGTGTCGGTTGGCAATGGACATGACGCCCGAAAAGGTCGTGTACAGCACCAACGGAGGCAAGCATCTGGTAGCGGATGCGGCCGCACTTGCGGCAGAAGAAGCCCATGATCATCTCGCCCAGCGCCAGTGCAATGCCCGTAAAGCACGACAGCCAGCCGACGGTGGTGTTGTCGGTCGTGTACAGGTTCTCAATATGGTAGGGCCAGAGCAGGTTGAGCGCGTACCAGGACATTTGGCCGCAGGAGCCGACGATGACGGCGACGACAAAGCTGCGCATCCTGAAGAGCTCCATGGGCAGCAGGGGCATTTCCAGGGTCATGTAGATCTCGTACAGCGCAAAGACAACGAGCACGACGACGCCCACGACGAGCATGGCGATAACGGTCGGGCTCTTCCAGGCATACTTGCTGCCGCCCCACGAGAGGGCGAGCAGCAGACACACCAACCGCCGCCGTAGAGCAAGAAGCCCACGTAGTCGATGCGCTTGAGAATGGACTTGCGCGACATGCGGCCTCCTTGCAGCTCCTTGAAGCCGGGCGGAAAGTAGCACACGGCAAACAGGACAAAGGAGACGCCCACCGTGATGGCGTCGAGCCAGTATAGTGCCCGCCAGCCAAACTTGGGGTTGGCCACCATGTAGCGGGCAAAGGCCGGGCCCAGGGCAATTGTGGGAACACCGCGAGCGAATGAGGCCCTGGCCGAAGCCGCGGTACTTGTTAGGGACAATCTCCTGGATGAGCATGGGGTAGAGGAGCTGCGTGGCCTGACCCAGACCGACGAGGGCACTGGCGCCGATGAGCATGTTGACGCTGGTGGCGCGGGCAGCAATAATGGCACCAACAAAGTTGACAAACTGGCCACCGAGCAAGAAATAGCGGCGGCCGACAATGTCGCTGATGTTACCGACGAGCAGGAGGAAGACGCCCTTGATGAGGGTCAGAGGGAAGCGAGGGAGATGGATGTCCCGGCGTCTGTAAGGAGGGGAGGGTTTCAAGTCAGCTATTGACACGGAATAAGAGATAAGAGAAACTGCTTCCTCGCTTCTTCAAAGGCAACGCACTCAGGTCCTCGCCGATGATAGAGAGGATGTTGGCCGGCATCGAGTAACCGATAAACAGGTTGTTGCCTAAAAAGACAATGGCAATCACCGAGCCAATGAACCGGTATGAGGTCCAGTAGCCGGGCGGTGTCACGTCGCCAGCATCGTCGTCGGCGGTTGTGTCAGCCGTGGTGACAGGGCTATCTCAACCTCTTCGACTCGTTGGGCCTCCATCTTCTCGGACGAGGTGCGTGTGCCGGCCATTGCAGCCGGTCGCGTTGTCGTGGATGAACGTATCTTGCTGTCTCAGTGGGAGGTAACGGAAGAACGAGTGAGAGCAGCAAAAATGCCAATGTTAAACGAGAGAGACGCGTGTTGAGCAGAGTGCCAAATATGCGCGGGCTGCCAGCATCTTATGTAGCCTGCCGGGGCCACCAGTCGTGATGAATTGTATCTCCCGTCCGCGCTTTTTGCAGAGTCCTCGCACAGAGGCCTCGCAGACGCACAGTCCTGCCAGGTTGCATGGAGTCTGCACCTCTGTGTTGCGGTTTCTCGACATCCACGAGCCCCGCTGCAGCCCATTACCCCAGCAAATATTACCCCAGTTTCCGCTGCTAGCCAGTCACCTTGCCCCTAATTAGAGGCCTGGGGTACGCTGCTCGTTAGCGGCCCGCATTTCCACGCACCAAAGGTATGATTCACGATTTGACACCAACCGCAATACAACCCGTCGGTCAGGAGGTGATAGCCAATGGCTACTGTTTGGAATATCACAACTTGCTTCCACGCAGTGGCCATAAAGGTCCAGACGCTGCAACGCAGTTCTCGGTGCAGCAACGCCGAGACTTCACCGGCGCCGCGGATGCAGTCGAATGATTCAGTCTAGAGAAAAAAAAAACCACTTCTCCTAGGTGCGTTATTGATTATGCCCAGCCTTGTTATGTTCTCGTGATTGTCCACACACCAGCATTAATACCATTTTCCTTCTGTTCTCGGTGCGCTACACTGTTGGTCAGTGGCATTCTCGCCAAGATGTGCCTACGCGGTCCTGGCTGGATATGACCAGAGCCTCTTCAAATACTGAGTACCTGAAAAACGGCTTCCAGCAAGAAAATCAGCAAGTTGACCTACGAAATGCTTCCCACGCTAGGATGCCAGTGTCCGGAGGTCGGCCGGCCCCGCCTTCTGTTCTCCGTAATCGTGATTCATGAATTTGGGTTAGACTGGCTCTTGACGGGCAATGGTAAATAAGGATACCCCTAATGTGGGGAATGCCCGATCTTTCGGGTGACGAAGCACAACAAGTCAAGTGACGGCATTTCAAATCACAAGAATTGCCTTGTATGGTTTAATGATTTACCGTAGTAAAGACGAAGCTCTCAGGACGTGTCGTCTCGGTCCGCAGTCAAGGCGCTCCATCAAGCCCAACGAGACCACATACCCGATCCAGGAGTTGTGGCAACCTAGGAGAAGCGTCCTATGCAACATGCACCCCGTGGAAATGAGACCTTTCGATTCTGTGTCCTGGGTTGTCTAGAACAAGGTTTTCTCGTGTGGCTGAGGCAAAGCCTTTTGCCAAGGACGCCATGTCTGGTACACGCGCAACATACAGGCCAATCACGCCTCCAGGAGGGTGAAAGCAAGGGGACAGCTCGACGATGATCCTCCGGGGCTAATGATCTGCTGATATGATAAGAGTACCCTGTCATGGGCCTTGTCCTGCACACGAAGAGACCACACTGCACACTGACATGGCCACAATTTGCCATATTGGCAGCTTGGCCCATCATATGGTCACTCCGGACTCGTCCCTCCCCACTTTGAGCCACGCCACCGGCACAGCGTAGTATTCGTACATGATGCCAGCTGCTGGAGGGCTGGTTCTAGACTCAATATTGGCTTTCATTTTCACGCAAGAGCCGCACTTTGATAAGCATCCACTCTTCCCGAGATGGAATACTGCCTCTTCCAATGGTACAGTGATGGGGCAAGCCGTGGGGTGGGAGGGCACGGGTCCTGGACAAGGAAGCCCAAGCTTAACTTGCGCCAAGAGCCGCCAAGCACTGGCAGGATTCAATATCACAACTCCCATGCTTTCTCCAATGTACGACTTTGCCTTGGCAGGTGGTAGGTGGCTGATGGGCTAAACGTTTTTGAATTCAGCTGTTGGTAAATTTGTAGCAGGGACGGTAAAAATACAAAACGACGAACCCCGTCGTCCAAGATCGAAGTTTCCATCATCAGGAGCATATATTACAGCATTCTTCTCCTCTCCATCAACACATCGACCATCAGCAGAGCGATTGTTCGTTACAAATCAAGCCTTCATTAACGAGACTGCGGTCAGTCTTTAAAAAGTCTTTCAACCTCCACTCAAGAAACCAGCCAGGTACGCATCGCTCGAGGAACATCAATCTTTGCGTTTGGGTGCTTGAAACCTAACAGAAGAGGCTGTCTTAGTCCCATCCTACACTCCCACCCCCACATCATGAGCGAAGAGGGATGCTGCGGCAACGGCGTGTGCCGGCTGCAGCTCAGACGGCTGTGGTCTCTTTATGCGCTGGGTCATGGCTTGCTTCACGCTCGGGCTGACAGAGTGCTGCCGGGGAGACGAGGCGTGTGAGTGCTGCTAGGCTCAACTGTATCGAATAGGGTATGGTTGTGGATTCCGCACATGTTGCGACCATTTTGATTTGAGATATATACTCATTTGGCTCGACAGGCACATGGAGGCGAGGAGGTCGGCTTCAGGTTTCTTTTATGTGCACTACCCAGATATGATACCAATATCAACACAGTTAGATGGAAAATGTGACAAGGCTTTCGGAACAGTATTGTCCTGTGTCACATGATCGTTGTACTTTTTCGAAATTTAAATGACCAAAATATGTTTCTTTAACAACCGTCAACTCTCGACGGTGGCGTGTCCCGTGCCGAGGAGAGGACGCTGGAGTCATTGCTCGTCAGGCAAGCCATGTACATAATGGCATGCCGTCAATAGCCCCACGGGATCGATTTTAAGAAGACCATCCCGGCGCCAAAACGGGGTTCTGTTGTGCACTAATAAAGCTCTAGGGAAACTGTGGATGCTGGAGAAAGCGGAGCCCGACTACACGGAAGCCGGGGGTGCTTGCGGGGCTTTGTAAGAAGCCACGGCCCAGACACGTTGAGTCGCCGACTTGGCTTGACATTGAACAAAAACAATGTATCAAGAGGGAAAACAGAGTAACAGGAAGGGTGACGGGACATCCAGAGAGAGTTTAGTGACGATGAGAAACTTACTTGTCTCCACAGCGGAAGACGCCGTCGGCCAATTCGATCTATGGTCGTGCGACTGTTTCTCACTGAACTTCAGGCTCCTCATACATGGCTGTCGAAATATAAATGGTAGAGTACTGGCTCATCCTTTCATCAGCCTCTTTTCCTCTCCCCTCGACCATCTTTCGAGTTATTTCGTCGCAGCCTCGCTCTCGCTCCTCGCCTCTCTTTCCAATGTCCGCCAAAGTTTTGGCCACAGCGTTGCTGCTATTCTGTGCCACTGGCCGGGCAGCAGTGCCGACAGTTTAGCAGCAACGGTCGTGTCGCTGCCGGCAACGTACCAGTATCAGCTGGAGGTGCCATTTTCGTCCAATGTTACCAAGGACTTTGTCGACAGCACAACGACAGGCAACGACACGGTCAACGAGGCCCTGGCAGCAGCGCAAAAGGCAGCAGCCATCTCCTATGACGCCGAGTTTGATGCAATAGTCGGCGAGTTCCGAGCATCCGGACCGTGGCGACACTCGACGGGCCAAATGCCTACGAGATGGGCGCGTGGGTGTACGACCGCAACGAGCTGTGGTTCACGTCGTCCATCATTGCGGGCACAACCGACGTGTACAAGATGGACTTGGGAACATACAACGTCTCCAAGCTGACGCTGCCGCCGCCGTCAAACCTGCCGGCGTTCCAGGCGACCAACTTCAACGGCGGCATCTACCACAACGGCTCCGTCTACGTGACGCTGTCGGGGTCCAACAACGCTCCTCGGGTATTGTGCGCATCAACCCGGCGACGCTCGAGAACGAGGTGGAGGTCAAACTCGTGGTTCGGTCTCGAGCTGGTCAGTGTCGATGACGTCAGCATCGTCTATGCGCGCGCCACGCGCGAGACGCACGTCTTTTTTCACGACGCTCGACATCCACGGCTGGACCAATGCCACGGGCACACGCAACATCAGCGTGCCCGACGCCATTTGGCGCCTGACGCTCGAGACTCAGACGCTGCGGCCGGTTGCTGACACGCAGCGACAACCAGAACCCGAACGGCGTTGCCATTGACGCGGCCAACCAGGCCATCTACTTTACGGAGACGCCGTACCCGGCGAGGTCAGCGGCCCCGACGCCAACCGCCGCGAGCGCGGGCATCTCGGTCATCTACCGCTATGACCTGAATGCCAACACGCGCTTTGTGCCTTGTGGAAAGACTACGTTTGGCTTTGCGCGGAGCGGCGCGGCCGATGGCAACCAAGGTCGACGACTACGGCCGGCTGTGGACGGGCGAGTACGAGGGCCTTGTCGTGCGCAAACCCCGCCGGCAAGATCATTGGCGTGTTCAACAAAGCGTACCTGCTTGGCACAGCAGGCGCCCCGCGATTGAGCTGGCCAACTTTGCCCTCGCTGGCAACAAGCTGTACATTCTGGCCATTGACAAGATCATCGAGGTCGACCTGGCCCAGACGTCTGGACACCAAAAGCCTACCTGGAGATTTTAGACTGGGCGGGCGGAAAAGCTCCGAAATAGTATAGAATTGATATCAATAGCTTTGAGCAGGGAGCAAATCAAAACCTTCCAGAGACGCAGAGACAAGATATGCGCGCCGTCTTGGGCTACCCCTGTGCGCCCGTGCTGGGACACCGTCCTCGTCTTGCAAAATAATCCATCGCCCGAATCCTGCTCAGTTAAACCACACGTCTGCCGCGTACTCTTGAAGCTCCGCGTCCTCCAATAGCAAATCATGCTCGCCCGCGCCTGCCACAGGTTGGCGCAGGAAAAGGCTGGAAAAGTCCAGCTTCAACGGTCCTCTAGTCACGTTGAAGTTGTCCGTGTTTTGGCGCATGGCCGCGGGTGCGTCGTCGTATGACACGGGCCGGCCCAGACAATGTTGATCGTCTGGAGGCAGACGCTGTCACGGACTGGCGGCCGCGTGCATTCGCGTCTCCGTGGCTCCAGGGCGTTGCAGCCGCGCTGGCTCCTGCCAGTGCTCGATCAGAAATCCGTTTGTCGACCCCGGCGTCGCCAGGACAGGGAGGGAATGCTTTGGCCAGTATGACGATCTTGACTTGGTGGTCTGACTGGCGGAACCAAAAGTCCTTCTTGCAGCGTAGACTTGCGACGACTCTGCGTCCAGCCGGCCCTCAACAACCAGGACGGGCCATGACCTGCCACCTGGCCGCGTCGACTTGGGCCGACCGCCGGAGTCTCCCTCGCCGGCAGATGTATTTCCGAGTAGGCCGGATACAAAGGTTGTGGCGCCAGTATCTTTCCAGTCGCTCCGCAGGCCCATGAGAACTATCTCGCTTATGACAAGCAAGTTGATGCCGCGATGGAGTGCCTCGTGATGTGTGTTGGCACTGTGACAATCAACAGCCGCTGGTCTTGAAAATAGAAGATGCGAGCTTTGCGCCCGCTCTCATCACGTGCTTCGAGCAGGGAATGGTATTCCTCAGTCGACGCGGGCGCGACGACGAGTGCGTCGCCGGGTGTCGAGTACGCCAGAGAGAGGATGTCTGCGGCCGTCGTGAAGGGAGTGTTGGGTGTGGGGAAGCTGTCCGTGGTCTTGGAGCCGTCAACGTCGGTGATATCTGCGTGCTTGGAACGAAGCGTCGTCGAAGAAGAGATCGGGTCGACCACAGAAGGAGTTCCACGAGGATGAGCTCGATTGTTGCGGGACGCGGACAGTCGTTTGGGTTTTAATCACATCCATGCTGGGCAGTGGCGAGAGTGACGATCTGTGGACATGGAGGGTGAAACTTGGAGAGTGTGTTATGTATGTTGTGCACTGAAAAAATGTGGAGTGAAAAGTACGGGAGCGAGGAAGAAACGACGCCTGGTGCTGTATTCCTTTTCAGTGCATTCTCTTGTTCGGTGCCAGGTCTTGCTTTTTCTTTCTCTTTTTTTTTTCCCTCCCATCTCACGTTACACAAGCTGCTAAATTCACATGACTTTCCATCATTTCGGAGCGGCGACTGTAATCATGTGACCATACGTCAACAATTTATCAGCTCTTAGTCAAAAGTTAGGTTATTTATGCCAGCTTCCGGACCTTCTGGACGGTTTCCATCCGAAGATATCGTTGTCCGGGATGGGCCGAAGCCGAAGCAGAACGCAAGCCGGGGAGATAGGCCAAAGTAACTCGTCAATCGTTTCCGTCAACGGGGAATCTGTAGTCACTGTCGTGCTGTTGTGTGTTTCTTTTCATCCACACGCCAACAACAGGACGAAAGAAATGTAAATTTCAAATGTTTGGTTGGCAAAAGCGTTTGCTGACTAGCAGTTACTCAAAGTCAAGCAATAAAACAGCGAATGTAGACACAGCACCTGTAATACAAAGACGTGAGTTACATAGTCTCTTTACTTTAAGTAACAGATAAGGCCTAGTATAAAGTTTTTTAGCCGAAATATTATAGATGCTTGTTATATTGAAGAGGGTGAACACTCCTATATCCTTGTCACGTCCACTCCCGGCCTTGCGACTTCGCCCATCTACTATCTTTTTATCGATGTACCGGTACTCTCGTTTTCGACCGGTGGAACATAGTACGGCGCAGGAGTGGTCATGGCACTGTGGCTGTCATTTGTGTCTCTCTAAGAGCATCGGAGAGTTTATCAAGTTTTTGAGCTTTTGTGCAGTTTATTCAAAATTAAAATGGTTTTATATCTGTTATTTTTGTTATTTTACGTGTTTTATTTTTTATCATGCTTCTGCGTTGTGGGTAAGATTACCAAGTTTTACAGAGTTTTATTTTACATGAAAATTTAACCATATTCAATTCGTTTTATCTGCTCTGTCCTTCTCCCTATTTTACTTCACCTACACTTTACTTCTCTCCTTTAAAAATTGCCTCCTCGGAGTGTCGGCAGCAATCCCGTCCCTTTCCCGACCCGTGGCCCTTAATCGGCCGCCGCTCTTGTTTTCCACCTCCGCATTCGTGATCATACTAGCGTACTCCGTAATAAGTCACAGCTCTCCACCTGGTCATGCTGACTTCCGCTGGCCTCCTCTGCAAGAGGGAAAGTACGCAATGCGAGAACTTGGGGTCAACTCCTCCTTCTTGACCGTCGCATTCCCTAGTGTTTATCTAAAAGCCTCCTCTTGACCCTTTCATGAGTCGCATGCTCCGGATCAGCATAGGCGACGGAGTGCGGCCGTCAAGCTCCACGGCAACTTTCGTAAAGACCCGAGCCATCTCCGGCTGGCGACCGTGTGATCCATTGTCAGCATTTTCACATCATATATGTTGCGAACATACATCCAATCAGTTCAATTGGCAGTGCTCAACGGCAACTTGGCCAATGGTCACGGCAGCCACGCATTCGAAAAGGCAGTGGCTACTGCCGGCGACCACCACCAAGACGACAAACAGCACAGCGAAACCCGCGGCTGTGGCGCTTTGTGGGCCGGCGGGACGACGTGCTGGTGCTATCCAACGGCGAGAAGTTCAACCCCGTCGACATGGAGGGCGTGGTGACGGGACATCCCGGGTGCGCTGGCGCGCTGAATGTGGGCACGGGGCGGTTCCAGGCGGCGCTGGTGATCGAGCCATGGAGCCGCTAGGCGAGGGGACGACGACGACCGCCGCATCCGACTTTATTGACGCACTGTGGCCGACCATTGAGCGGGCCAACGCGGTGGGCCCGACCCATGGCCGCATCTTCGGCCCAAGGTGGTCGTGGCCGGCCCGGACAAGGCGTTTATTCGTGGCCGGCAAGGGCACAGTCATTGCCGCGGACGCACGACGCGGCTGTTTGAAGACGAGGTTGATGGCGCTGTTTTGCGGGAGTGGAGGAGGATGCCGGCGTGGTGGCTGTGTCGGTGGACTCGTTGAGAGCGTCACCGCATTTGTGCGCCAAGTGCGTGGCCGGTCTCTTCCCGTCGTCGACCACGCTCTCTGATGACGACGACTTCTTTGCTCTGGGCCTCGACTCCCTGCAGACGCTCGAGCTGATGAAGATGCTGCGTCGCGGGCTGGCATCACACTCGAAAGTGTCCAAGGCGCCGTCAGCGACCCTATCACCACCCGCGCGTCTTGCACACCCGACAATCAACCAGCTGGCTGGCTACCTTTTCAAAGCCGTGTCCAGCGGGATGCCAGGCACTGTTGCCGACGAGGACGAGGACAATGACAACAAAGAGACGCTCAGGGTCAAGGCAATGGCAGGGACCTCGTGGCCAAGTACACGGCGGGCCTGCCCAACGTCAACGCCCGCCGGCCTGCATCCCTGAAACGGTGGCCGATCTTCGCACGACGGGCTCTGCTAGGCACGCACTTGCTCGGAGTGTTTTCCCAACGACGCGGCCGTCAAAAAAATCTACTGTCTCAACCGCAGCGACGACGCCCGCGCGCGGCAGCAAGCTGCCTTTGAGGCCCGCGGCAAGGCGTACGACCTCGCGAGCAAGGCCGAGTTCTTGGCGGTCAGCATGGGCGATGCGCACTTTTGGCGTCGGCAAGGACGTCTTCCGGCGGCTTGCAGGCGAGCGTCGATGTCTTTGTACACAGCGCCTGGAAGGTGGACTTTCACCAACGGCCTCGCGTCCTTTGCGGACACGCACATCCGCGGCGTGGGCAACCTCGTCGACTTTGCGCTGGCCAGCGAGCGGCCAGCCACACTCTTTTACGTGTCGTCGCTGTCGTCCGGTGGGCCGTTGGCCGGCGGTGCGGCCGGGTGCCGTCACCGAAGACTACCTGTCCCAACTACCGCCTGGCCCTGGACATGGGCTTACGGCGAGTCCAAGCACGTTGCCGGAGAAGATCCTGGAGGCGGCGACGGTGCGGTCGGGCGTCCACGCCACCATCCTGCGCGTGGGCCAGATCGCGGGCCCACTGGCCGACGACGGCGGCCAGTGGAACCCGGCCGAGTGGCTGCCGAGCCTGGTCAAGTCGTCGCTGGCCTGGGCTGCCTGCCCAGCAGCATGAACACGGTCGAGTGGATCCCTGTGGACACGCTGGCGGGGATCATGCGCGACGCTTGTGCAGCACGACTACGCAGAGCGGGCCGCGGGCGTCTACAACCTGGTGAAACCCGAGAGCGGGCAGCTGCGACGAGCTGGTGGGGGTCGTGAAGAAGCACTGGGACGGTGGCGGGCACGGCCGGTCGAGGTGGTGCTCTTTCCCGCGTGGCTGGAAGCCCTACGGTCTGCCTCTGCCTCTTCCCCGGCGTCTGCCACGGCAAGCAGACCTGGACAAACATCCCGGCGCTCAAGATTGTCGACTTCTACGAGGGCCTGGCGGCCGAGGCAGCCCTGCCGAGAGCGAGCGCATCACGTACGAGAAGAGCCGCGGACGCAAGCACAGCAAGACCATGGCCGAGCTGGGGCCCATTGATGGCGCCGCCATGGCCACCTGGCTGAAGCAGTGGGGGCTGTGAGGCCGTCTGGTCCTTAATGGATGTATGTAAATAGTTATAGGTATTACTACGAATGAGGTTTTGCGAACATGGATATCTGTGGATGGAAATCAACCAGCGCAGCAAGACAAGCTTCTGCTCACGGCACTCGGGACATTCCTCTTGACTCAACATCGTCACTCAACTGCGTCACGCCCCGTCCCCCAATGCCCCCCTCGTCCACCTTTACCGCACAGGCCACCACCTCAACCGTCCAGGGGCGACTTGCAGACGTACGACGTGGTGACGCCTCGTCTGGAAGGCCGTCTTGAGCGTCATGATGGAGGCGTAGGCGCCCAGGCCCGACAGCGCCAGCGCGCCTCCAAATGTACAGGATGTTGACCGAGTTTCATCCACCAGCGGCCCGGGCGAGAAGAAGCCGCGGCGGAAGCGCGCAAAGCCGCTGTCGCCGCGCACGACCTGGCCGGTGGCGGGGTCGTAGCCGTCGCCCTCGCGCATGGCGTTCTTCTTGACCAGGTAGGCAATGGACAGCAGGGGCGGGAAGGTGTAGGTGAAGTGCAGGATGCAAAAGGGCGGCGACGACGGACGTGAGGCCGCTAAAGTTGGGGATGCCGGCGGCCAGCGCAAAGGCAATGGCCCAGTAGACGGGGATGACACCGACCCACATCCACTTGCCGGCGCGCGTGGTCAGCGGCGGCGCGTTGAGCAGCTCGACAAAGACGTTGTTGTACATGACCTTGAGGCCGATATTGCCGTAGAGGCCGGCGGCGATAACGGCGCTGAGCATGGCAAACACGTTGCCGGCCGTCTGGATGCTGTAGTTGCTGATGCCCAGGTAGCTGGGGTTGACCGTGTACTGGCCCTGGTAGCCGTACATGAAGAGGCCGTAGAACATGTACCAGAAGTAGATGAAGGCCTGCGCCGCCCACAATGGCCGTCAAGAAGTCCTTGGGGCGCTTCATCTCGGCCATGAACTCGGGAACACCATGGAGCCGCCGTACGCAAAAGATGGCCTGCATGGCGCCGCCCACCGAGCCGATGAAGCTGCCGTGTCCGGCAGGCTGCCGCTGGTCTGCACGGGCGGGAACACGCCCTGGGCGTTGGGCGTGATGAGCGCGCCGCCGCTGATCGTGGCACCGGCCGACGAGCCGGCGCCGGCGTAGTTGGGCGGCGAGTGCGCGGCGCCGCCCATGGTGACGAACATGCAGACGAGGTTGATCCAGACGGCCGCGTTGGCGAGCCAGCCAAACTTTTGCAGCGTGCGCACCTGGCCCACCAGGAAGCCGACAATGGCCCAGATCAGGCAGCACACCACAAAGCACAGCTTGAACTTGGCCACCTGCGACAGCGCCTCGCCGTTGGAGATGACAATCAGGCCCACGTTGAGCAGCAGCTGCACCGACTGCAAAATGTTGAACAGGTGCCGCATCCAGCGCCCGTACAGCCGGTAGCCCAGGTCGCCGAAGCTGCGGACCGGGTACTCGTACGAGTCCAGGCCATGAACGGCTCCCACAGCAGGAAGCCCGAATATCCGGCCAGCGCCGCAAACACGGTAAACAGCGCGATGCCGGGGCCCCAGCCCATCGTGGCAAACGCGTACGCAGGCCAAAGGGGCCCAGGATGTCCGTGGTGATCAGGTAGAAGATGGCGCCACGCGTGGCCGTGCGCAGCGCGCGCGAGGCGTTGGTCCACTCCTCGTCCGAGACCACCATGCGGCCGACGCCCTCGCCGTCGCGCTTCTCGTTGGGGTCGGCGCGCTTGACGATGCCGTCCGACTTGCTCGGGAAGAACAGCGACCAGATGTCGTCTCGTAGGCCGTCTTGGGCTGCGCATCCTCCTCGGCGCGCGTCTGCTGCGCGTAGTAGTGGTACTGCTCAAAGGAAATGGTCGGGTCATGCTCCCGGCGGCGGTGGGCACCACCAGCGCCCGTAGCGACGCCGGTGGTGGTGGTGGTGCCGTCGATGGCGCCCAGCGTCTCCTGGTCGTGGGTCAGGCTGCGCTCGGCGGCCTCGCGCTCGGCCGACTTGCGGTCGAGCTGGTCGTAGATGCGCGGGTCGGCGCCGTCAATGGCGAGATTGCCTGGCTTGGCCATGCTGCCGTCCTGGTGCGCCTCTCTTTTTGATTTCTATTTTTTTCTTGTTGTTATTTTTTGTTCTTCTTGCCGATGTAAGTGGCGTGGTATCGAGCCTTGGCGCTATGCTTGGCAGGCTTAGCGACCGAAAGAGTGAGATTGGGTGTGAGTGGGCTTTGCGACGACAGCAAGTCGTATAAGAGAGTACAAGTATAATAAAAAAGGGGAGGGGGGAGAGAAAAAGATAGACGAAAAAGGAAGGAAAGAAATTATGGAGGATGGGGAAACAAAATAATGGAGAGGAAGAGAGGTTGGAGAAAGAGAAGAGGAAAGAGAAAAAAAATATGTGCCAAGTGGCGAGGATGCGGATGGGGACGATCTTTATTTCTTTCAGAAAGTCTGGGTCGCGTATGAGCCAGGCCTGGGGGAAAATGCGAACCACAGGCGAGAGGGTAGAAACGTGGGAAACAGGGGCACGGCCGGTGATAGGGAAACCCGGAATCAAAAGGGAGGCAAATGACAGGAGACACGAGGACGAGATAGGAATGAGGGCCGAAAGAGGAAAGAGAATGGGAGATGAGGGTGTGGGGGGAAAGGCAAGAAGACAGGATGGGTGACAGGTAAGAGTGAATAAAGGGAGACGAACGGAGGAGGTGCGACGATGGGATGAGAGAGATCAAATATCGAAAGGGCGCAAAATGTAAGGAACATAAACGAAAAGTAAAAACAATAAAAGCGAATAAGGGAAGCCCCAAAAGTATAGACGAAACTAGGGGCGAAAGAGGAAGGCGGAAAGGGCATCGAGAGAGAAATATGGAGACCTGGGCGGAGAGAAAAGAAACGACTGGCGGAGAGGCGGGCAGGCAGGAAACAGGGCGATGGGAGGAGGAGAATGGACACAGGCACGGAGGCAAAGTCCAGGTAGGTGTCAGAGATAGCAAACGGGAAACGGGGAGAAACGGGAAGGCGTAGCACAGGGTCGTAGATGTACTTGTGTACTTGTCCGGGGGGTGGTGGGGGAGGGGGGGCAGAAGAGAAAAGAGCAAAATGAAGGGGTCACATCTTGGTCACAGAGAATGACACTCGACCAGACTGAAAACTCACACGACCACAAAATGCGCGGTTGCACTAGTTGCTGCTCGAAAGAACAAAAAGAACAAGCAACAAACCCCGAGACAAGTGAGCATATGCCGCCACTAAGACCACCGGGCCACTACTCAGCTACTGCTAGAGGGGCGAGCAGTTTCCTCTGTTCTTTTGTTACTGATGAGTACCCCGTCGGTGCACGCGATCGACAAAACACGCCCAGTTGGGGACGTGCGCCGAGAATAATAAAAGAATTGCAGTAATGCTCCACAGTCCATGCCCAACAATGAAGAAGGTGAAGAAACGATAGCGGGCCGTGTGTTCTCCGACTGCAAACATCTGTATCAGCTTATTCATGCGTCTCTCCGTCTTTTGGCTCTTGACTCCTCAACCATATCCGGCTTATCTCCTCAACCGTACATTGACTGTTTCACCCCGGCAGCTCTTATCTGCAAAGTGGTGAAATACGACGTGCTCTGTCGATTGCAAGTCGAGTAATTGGCTTTTCTCGCTGCCGCATTGGGCTGGCTGCTGGCAGACGGATGGATTAGCGCGATCCTTGGAAATTTGTGTGTTGTTGTGAGAAAGACTGATATAAAAATAATATTTTCTTTTTTTTTTAAAAAAAAAGAGAAAAAGAACAAAAAAAAAAAAAAAAAAAAAAAAAAAAACAATGGATTGCTTCGGAGGATTCGTGGCCGGTGCACACCACCACACACCCACCACCCATTTTAATCCGAAAATAAGCATTCGTCAAGCCCTGCCGAAAGCATTGGCCTTACTCCATTAACACTGGCCGGCCAAATGGTACCAGCTACCGGCCATTGCTAACCACGACGGGCATAGCGCCACGGGAAACACGCAGCAGGACGTATTGGGTACGGAGTGCAACAGCGGTGGCATGTTACTCCGTACAGGTGTCTTGCTCCTTCGTGTGCTGGACGATCGCTGTTTTGGAGGGTGAATCGAAGCGAACCAGCCGGACAGGTGAACAATCCCATCTCTGGCGCATGCCACTGTTAGCTTGCTGCCCTGGTCGCCAACTCGCGTTCTCCCGTTTGCGGCAGTGGCAAAACCACGACTCGCGCCTTGCCTCTACATTCGAACGCTTTAACTCTTGCACTCCGTAGCAAGGTCCGCCATTCCACTCGACTTTGGCAACCGGCTCTACAGCATTCGTGATCCTGTGCTGAGGTTGTTCTTGCGTACTTCGTAAGCGCATGGGGGCTTTCCGCAGTCTTTCTGCAGCTTGCTGCCGAAGGCACTCTCCACCTTAATCCCCGAGCCGCGACAAGGATGGAAATATTCTTTTCCATCCGGGGCGGGCATTGCGCTGTGTCCAAACAGGAAGGTGGCGAGGCGGCCGCAAACCCCAACGCGCACGCGCGCAAGCCAAAGTCCGACACACCCCCGGCAACGGAACGAGGGGCCGGCAACGTAACAGAATCCCATGATGCGAGCCCCGGAGCACGAGCCCTGCCAAAACGAGCGCAAGGATGAAAAACCCCGTTTCCGCGTCTTCCTGGCATGCTTTTTTTGTTGGTCCCTCGGAGATCTCTTTCTTTCCACGCTCGAATGTTTACCTTCCTTCCCCTTTTTTAAACTTTTTATCTTTTTCCATACTTCATTTTCTCGCCATTGACCTTACTAAATACTCGTAACCGGCGTTAATTCGGCCACCGTTGCTTTCCCGTTTTGTGGCCGATTCGCCCCCGGCCAGGCTACGCGGTCCAGCTTTAGGAAAGGGTTGTTGGAACGAATGCTGTAGAAGGAAGGTGCTTATCTTTTTAGCGCTTTCATTTTCTATTTTTGTCTACGTCTTTTTTTTCAGCCGACTTAAAAAAGCTTGTGTTGACGACCGAACCCAGAGCGCCAATGGGTGCACCACCGCACCCACCACGTCGCCATCTCCACCACAATACTCCTCTCTCCACGCCCACCGTATCGCAATGTTCCATCCTTGCATCGCCCCGGCTTTTACAATGCTCCGAAGCCCGTGCCAGATTCGCGTCCTTGGCACAAGACAAGCTTTTTCTTACCCTTTTTTCTCGTTTCCTTTGTGTTCTTCTTCTTCCCCTGCGTTGACGGCCGTTGAAGATACGACTGCTTGGCAGAACGCCCTGGCCACGGCCCGGACAAGATCCGCGCACCCCAGCAGCGGTTTGCCAAGACGGTCTAAGTCAGGGTTTGGCCGGCAGGAAATAGTGCAGAAATAAAGACGCCGTGCTACGAGTACACATAAATTGAAAAAGGAGGATGAGCAGCGAGGGAAATAAACTGAACCCTTTCCCTTGTACTCAGTAGGCACCTCCCAATTCCCGCGCTCCACCGTCGCAAACAGTGGACATTTTTGGGCCTCGGCAGCCTCGTAAGATACACAAGTGGGCAGACAAGAAGGTAAAAGGCTCACAGGTTAAGTGGCAGAGAGAAGAAATAAAAGACGAGAAAATAGTTGGATAAAGTGGACACCGCTTCACACATATTGTCGGTCTTTTGTATTTGTGATCCCATCGTCCCGTCTTTTTATTTTTCATTCTTCTTTACGTCTGTGTCAAGCTGCTAGTTCCCCAAAACTGATGCCAGACCCGTTACAGCGCTGTGGACTCGGTGGACCCAGTGGTTCAGGTCTTGGCAGCGCTGTACTTGTAGTTCGTATGCAGCCTAAATACGTGGACATAAGTTGATATAAAGTGGGAGAATTTACTGGTGCTTTTTTTTTCTTAAAAAAAAACGCTGGCCTGCACCCCAGAAACAGGATATTAATGTAGTGGACAGCCCAACAGGGTAGGATACACGTCCCTTGCCATCACGGCCAGCCAGCACAATTAATATAAATAGACAACGTCCTCTCGCCTTTGCCAGGAGCGGCTTCTATATTGCTAACGTTGTACTGTCCTCTCTGAGACGACATCGACTGTAAGAGGTCCTGGAAGATCGAAGATCCTTTCAATGGGCTGTAACTTTTTCTAGCTACGGCAAGTAGCACTCGTGATAGTAAAATAACAAGCATGATCAATATGATCAACATAAACATGGCCACATGACAACATGGTCCGCATCATAGCCACTCGTGTTTGTCACTGTGGCCGCGGTCACCACCAATGACACACACCTCGGGTTCTCCCGCCCAGGCCGGATCTGGGTATGCATCGTCGGACTTCAGCTCACCAACTACCCCGATCGAGCACCGGCAATGCATCGCTGCCTGCAAGCCCGGGCCCTGATGCATCATGGCCTCCGTGTTATACCCGACGAGCAACGCCAGTCTCGCAAAAGTAACGTTTCTAGAGCGGAGGGGAGTCACGGAGTCGCATCGTCGTATTATATGTCATACATCTACAACATCGCATCTGTTTGTTTATGCACGGTCTCTTTTTCTCTTCCTCCATTTCTCATCTGCCTCCTAGTTGATACATGTCCCCAGTTGGAGAGAAAGTTTTAGTACATCATCTCCTTTTTCGTTACCAGCTCACCATCACTCTCCATCTGCTCTTCGAGCTCCTTTCTTTCCTTCTCTCGGGCGTCTTTCTTCTTCACCCACTCCTTCATCTGGCCTTTGCCACCGCCGGTCATCGACCGCCTTCCACAGCATGACATACGGCGCACTCGACGAGCCAAAAAAGCTGGGCCGAAGAAGTATATACAGCCACATAGACCACGTCTAGTAAGACTGCCGGACCGTGAGAGGCGTTTTCCCATCGCGGGATGAGGCCATCCCCTCTTCCTCGAGATTTGGCAAGTAATCTTGTGTCAAGTGCTTCACATACTGTGCGGCGACCTCCTCGACGATCTTGTCCCCTGCAGGCCCAGTTCTCGGCAGTCCCTGCAGCAACCACCACGGCGCCGTGACCACCAGCTGCACCGGCACCAGCATGAGATTGTCCTTGATGCGGTACAGCACTTTGCACGGAAATATAAACGGTCACCTTTCGGCACTAGCACCCGCAACCGAACAACGTATAAACTCGGGCGGCACCGTCTGCAACAAGTGCCTTGTAGTGGCTGTACTTGCACCCAGCCGAGTATCAGCCACTGGCCTGCCGTTCGAGCTGCGTCCACTGCTGCTGGTAGAGGTGCTCAATGTACTGCGTGGCCGTGGCAACCCGTGCATCCCGGTCAGGGCCCATGGCATCTACGCCGCCATTGACCAAGATGCCGTTGATCTTGGATGTCAGCGCGTGCCCCGTCCCCCTGGGCAGGAAAGCCCGCAGTGGATGTAGGCAGACTGCCGATCGGGTCAAATTCGAGGGACCACGGCTACAGCTGGATGCGGGCCATTTCCAGGGAGAGAACAAATGTCGACGATCAGTGATGTGTGTAGGAAAAGGCGAAATTGATCGTCGCTTGGTTCGAGCTTGATTGATGCCTCATTTGCTGCCAGTCGAGGAACGCCTCTGGATCGTCTGTCGTCATACTATTAGCCACGTGATGTCTTGGGTGTCGTGAAATGATGGTTTCTAGTTACCCAAGACTGCGGTATTTGTGTTGGCCCGCATCTTTGTGAAAACACCCCAAAGCACCAACATGGTTGGTGGGAAACTGACCACTATCCCCACAATGGAGATCACGGCCTCGACTGACAAAGACATTTGGCGATGCTCGAGCGACCGTCGAAGATTTCGAGGAGATGACGGGTGGCCGGCGTAAAAATTCATTGCCAAATATCTCGAATCTGGGTGCATGGTGTTTCTGGGGCGATCTTTATATCTAAAGCCAACAACGAATTCTGGCCGTGTTTTAAGTTTTCGTACGATACCCCGTAGTTGCCATATGAGTACAATTGCAACTTTGGCAACAACCAATAAGACGCATGCAATGATCAGTAAAAGTAAACGGCCGCACAGCCACCAGGTGCTGAAGGCATCTAGAGCGCGACTTAACTTTCCACGGGGGCGCAAACAAAGCCGTTCACGGTTGTCAATGAATGCAAAATCTGGTCATGGCCAATCAGTGGATACAACAGGTACAGTAGGGCGGTCACACATTCTGGTTCAGGGAAAACTGCCAACTAGAAAGGATGCGGCTGACGGAAGAAGCACGAATTCTGGCCATGGCGAACCAAAAGCGCAGGTGGCCTTGCCCATAATGCTAAGAGAAAGACAAAAAGCCTTGGCCCGGAAAAGAGTGCGTCGTCCACGGGGCCACCGTGGCTGCATTCGAAATGCGAATTCTGGCCATGGCCAATCAACAGCACAGTATGGTCTGTGAAGATGATTGCCCACAGTGCGAGAAGCAAGTGCGGCTGCCAGACGAAACAAATTCTGGTAAGAACCAATCAATGCCTGTGATTGTCTGTCATGACGCAGGGACGCAAATACGCCCGGCCGTGGTGGTGGTGTGAATGTGCACATTGTAGTTAAAGGCCAGTAAGAGGGCGCTCGCACCCCTGTGAATGAAAACTTTGGGCTTCCAGGGCCATAAGGCAGAAAATGTGCAAACTCTGGAGATTCCCCATCCCCAAAGATAAATACTGGGCTCGCGCCTCCTCCTGAGATCCTCGACTTTTACCGTCTTCATCTTCCTTTCCAACATTTTCGCGTCAACACATTTGCAGCCATGGCTTCTAGACGTCATGGTTCTCGGCCGGACTGGGATCCCCACAAAGAGACCATTCGCACTCTCTACGTTGTCGAGAACAAGACGCTCGAAGATGTGATCAAGACGATGGCCGAGTGCCATGGGTTTCACGCTACGTAAGCCACTCCACTCAAGTGCTTCGATATATCTATGTATACATATGATGGCACGCCTTAACATCTCATCACAGCAAGGCACAATACATTGGGCGACTGAAACGATGGCAAATGGCGAAAAATTCAACAAGCGAAAAGTGGAAGTTCGCGGCGAGCCAGATGGTGAAGCGAAAGCTCCAAGGAAAGGAGTCCGAGGTTCTCATCAATGGAAAAGCTGTCCCGGCAAAGAAGTTGAAAAAAGAGACGACCCGGTACGCACTCCCCACACTTCTCGCCTTGGAAGAACCAGGTAAGTCTGTCTTTACTTCTTCGCGACTGTTTGCACAGTGATGCTTTGCAGTGATGATGGGGATTGGACTAACGTTGTCTGGCAGAGGCCACACCTGAGCTTTCGGAAGAAGTCGTTGTCCGTACCCCTCCGGCATCCGCCGACCTGGCGTTCCGAGCGGAAGTGTTTTCCATATCCCTCCACCAGTCCGTGGAATCAGCGTGGTCTACATTGGACTTCCCTGGTTTCAATTCCAAAATACCATGGACGCATACAGTAGGTTCTCTGTGATGGCCTCCTTGGCGGCCTGTTGACTCTGTCTCTCCCTCCTAGACTAACCAAGAAAAGTCAGACGCGAGGGAAGCAGGACTGTTCCGATTGAGAGGACTGCTGTTCACATGTCAGGCTCGTCCAGCCCATACACAACACTTTTGTCGCCGACGTGGGATCCAACAAGCTTCATACCAGGCGACACCGCTGAAGACTGGCTCCAGGATGTGTTTGCCAATGAAGCAGCCTTGGTTTGGATAATATCCTTACCATGCCGCAGCTATCATCAAACTCCGATGCTGAGAAAGACAGCAGAGAGGCCAGGTCTCTTCTCGGGCTGTGCCTTGGTCTACCCATCGATCCAGACAGCCCAGAGTACGTGTCCGAGGTTTCGTCGGCATTGGTGAGCATTACTGCCATGCAAAGTCATGGAGGAGACGTCATGCAACATGTCCAGCAGTTGTGCCGCGGATCTGCCTCAGATGCGTTATTCCACTTGCTCGGTACGCGGTGTACCTCTCTTCGAACAATTTACTCCCAGATGACAAGACCGACCGGCTCCTTCAATGGGTCATCGATAACAACAAGCTGAGGGTTCTCGAGCGCTTGCTGGATGCACAGGCCCGACCATGGAGACGTTTGCATCCAACATCCTTGTCAGCGCCGCGAGGCTGGATCATATTGACGCAGTCCGCGCTCTGCTCGCAAAGGGAGCACACCCAAACAGCCTTCACGGGTTATCGGCCAAAAGTCATGCTCTTCTAGCAGGCGTCAAAAACAGGAACATCCAGCTGGTGCGACTTTTGCTTGACGCAGGAGCAGATCCAGATGCGTGCGAAGGCGTCTTTCAAGAAACGGCACTCCAGATCGCCATGAACGAAGATTTGTATGGTGCCGCTTCTTCCACCATTGCCAAGACGTTGATCTTTCACGGGGCAGACGTTCTTGCTCCCTTTGACGACGGCTATAATACAATTCTGCATTGTGCCGTGGACCTGCATGATTTGAACCTTGTTCGTGCGGTGCTCAAGGCCGGGGCACGTGTCGACGTGCCCGTGTCTAGCTGTGGAACAGCACTTCAACTTGCAGCCAGCCATGGCCTTACGGACATCGCTAGGACCTTGCTTGACGCAGGCGCTAACGTCGACGCATCGCTGGCGATCTCTACAAGAACATAGCCGAAGAGGCTGCAGAAAGGTGGAGACGGTTCATATTTCCAAACACCGCTCCAGAATGCAGCAATGGCTAATGCGACAGAACTCGTGCAGATTCTTTTGGACGCAGGTGCTCGTGTGAACGGGTTTCCGATTGTCCAGCACTTCCTCCAACCAAGTTGCAGTCTTGATGGCTATGGAATCGTGCTCATGCTGTTCTTCTATCAGGGATTACGAAGATGACCTGGAACTCGAAGTGTCTGATTTCTCTATTGATATGCGGTTGTTTACGGCGCTGCAAGCAGCTGCGCGGAACTGCAATATTACTTTGGCTCGCTTGCTCCTCAATGCCGGCGCAGAGGTGGATGCAATCGGATCCAAAGGCACAGCACTTCAAGTGGCAGCGTCACGTCGGGACGGATCTGAGTTGGTCCAGCTACTTCTGGACGAAGGCGCCGACGTGAATTGTCCCGCGGCGCAGGTACGAGACAGCCGGACTGCACTCCAAGCAGCAGCGGCATCGGGTGATGAGCACATCGTCAAGCTCTTGCTTTCTCGTGGAGCTGAAGTCAATGCCCCGCCTCATCCTCAAGGTGGCCGCACGGCCGTTCAAGCAGCTGCTACAGTGGCGGGGAATCTCGAGATCGTCAAACTGCTTGTCGATGCCGGTGCAATTGTGCATGCAGATGCCGCTGCTACGTATGGTCGAACTTGCTTGCAAGGTGCAGCCGCGACAGGAGACATTGGTGTCGTCTGTTATTCTTCTGCAGCTGGGTATTGATGTCAACGAGCCAGCGTGTCCAACAAATGGGCGTACATCACTGCAGGCTGCAATCGAGGCTAAACATGTAGCAGTGGCCGAGATGCTCCTCGAGAAAGGCGCAGACGTCAATGGGCTACCAAGCGAAAGGGAAGGGACCACCGCCCTCGAGGCTGCGCTCAAAATCGCATGACCGACTTCGCTCAGCTGCTGCTGGAGAAAGGCGCAGACATCAATCCCCTACCGGACAGGACAAGGCAACGCTCACCTCTAGAGGTTGTACTCCAATATGAAATGTACGACTTCGCCCGGCTGCTACTCGAGAAAGGGCAAACCCCAACAAATCTGGGTCTTCTTTGTCAACACCGTTGTCCATCTCCATTGGCGCAAATGCGGTGGATATGGTCCGTCGGCTTGTCGATGCGGTGCTGACGTCAATGAGTGCTTCAAATCACCCTGCGGATCAAGACACCGCTGGACGCCGCGGTGGCCAATCAGAGCATGGAAGTGATCTGCATTTGCTTGATGCAGGCGCCAAGAATTGATGGCACGTATGGCGCCAGGGTTGCTGACCGGCGCAGTGTGCAGAAACAACGTCGATATCACCAAGCTCTTGCTCTCGAAAGGCATTCATCCAGATCCGTACCTCAACTCCGAAATAGAGTCGGCATTGGGGAACTTAGGGTCTGGAGACAGCTTCTACGGCACAATATGGTTCTCTTATGAGGATAGTGGCATCCCTCTCCAGGTGGCTGCGAAAAAGGATCGCTGCCGTTGGTCGAAATGCTCCTTCAGGCCGGGGCAGACGTCAATCTGGCAGGTCAAGGAGATAAACCAAGGACAGCTCTCCAATGGGCGGTGCTGTCAGAAAACGTGGATGTCGTAGTGTCTCTACTCAACAACGGCGCGGACATCAATGCGCCTCCCGGTGCATGTTGGGTGTTACTGCGCTGCAAGCAGCAGCTCAGCGTGGCAACATCCCCATGATACAGCTTTCTCCTCAAGCGCGGCGCCGACGTCAACGGACAACCGAGCATTAAATACGGAGCAACAGCATTGCAGTTTGCGGTGATTAAGGGCCATCTTGGCATCGTATCGATGCTTCTAGAGAGCGGGGCAGACATCAATGCTCCAGGGGCACAGGAAGAGGCCCGAACGGCACTTGAAGCTGCTGCAGAGCATGGGAGGCTGGACATTATGTATCTGCTGCTGCAAAACGACAACGATGTGGAAACGCTGGAGGCGCGCTGCAAGAAGGCAGCCAAGCTGGCAACGTCGAAGGGCATGCTGTCCTTGCCAAAGTGCTGCGAGAGTGGAAGCATCAGACTCATAGTGGCCTCAGCAAATTGTAAGGGAATTGTGAGGGATCATTCATAGACGTCTTGCAAATATTCAAATGTACACAAGTCTTCATTGCTAGCCATGTGAACTCGGTCTATTCATCCTCCTCCTTGTAGGGCTTGTTGTCCCATGGGATATGTCCCACCTTATGTCCCGGTTCTGGGACGCCATCCAGAACGATGCCTCGCCTCACAATGGGCGATGCGAGCAGCTTGAAAGTCACCGGATCTCCTCCTAGGTACGGACCCACGTGGTCAACAATCTTGTAGGCCACGTTGTGCCAGGCAGTGATGCGGATGTACAGCTTGGAGAGGAACACGCTGTCCTTGGCCATCTTTTCTGATCTTTTTTGGTATGCCTCAAAGACCCGCGTCAAGCATCTGTGCCGAAATTTGCATCTGCCGATGACAAGAGGGCACGCAGGCTGTTGGTCAGGGCCACGACACCCTGCCAGCCCTGGTTCACGCCGAGGCCCGCGTTGGGCGTCATCTTGTGCACCGCGTCGCCCACGAGAACGATGCGGTCGTGGTGCCAGTGCTCAACAAACCCCTCCTCGAGGTTCAGCAGGCGCGTCCATTTGCGAAGGGCCCAGAGATCCCGGAACACCATGTCGTTGCCCACGGGTGGTCCATGATATCTTTGGCAGACGCCTGGGCGTCGTCGTCCGTGTACGCTTTTTACTCGAGAAGCGGTTCGGCAGCCGTTTGTAGACGAGGAACCAGCCTTCCTGCTCCAGCATGAAAATCTGAAAGCTCGTCCCATTGTCCCGGACCTCCCATATCCTTCCGGGCTGCATATGCGGAAATGCGCGGCAGGTAGCCGGCGAGCAGCTGGTTACTGCGCCGCCATGGGCGTTCTCCCGCTGCCATTGCGCATCTCGCCCTTGCCGATGCCTTGAGCCGAAGGTTTTCCATGATGCCGCGCACGCGGCTGTGGACGCCATCACAGCCGACAGCGATAGATCCCTCGACAATGCTGCCATCGTCACAGTGGACCTTGACCCCGTCAGGGTGTGTCTCGATGGACGTCACCTTCTTTTTTGTCAGCACACGCGTCTCCGTCTCCGCCAGTCTCTTGTACAAGAGCTCGAGAAGCTTCTGCCGATGGAATAGCATCCACGGGTGGCCGTGGCTGTGAGAGGGTAAGTAAGATATACATGAGATAGAACAGAGATGAGAATCGGGTCTTTTCACGCGGGCTAGCTCACTTTTGCTCGATTTGCTCGTACAGGTGCTGTATGCCATTTCGGACCCGTCTGGCCGCAGGTTGGACTTGTCCTTCATGAGCAGGCTCATCTCACGGCCCTCTTCGAGGAGGCCGAGCTGGTCCAGGATGCGGACGCCATGCGGCCACAGGGCGAGGCCAAAGCCTGACGGCTCGACCGGCGTCTCCCGCCTCTCCAGCAGCACATAGTCGATCCCCGCGAGCGTGAACGCGTGCGCTAGACAGAGGCCGACCGGGCCACCGCCGACAATGACGGCACGGAATTGTGGTTTCGACGTTGTTGCCATGTTGGCCAAGCAAGTATGGATGGGATTGGTGGTCGTTGGATCTTGGAAGAGCGCTGCAAGGCGGATGCCGGCTTTTTAAAGAGCAACGTGCGGCGCGCTTCAGTGAGACGCGGTGAGATTGGCGTTGTAATACCGAGTACAACGCATGGCGTTGTCTTTGCTTTTGTGGACGTCTGGCATCGGATAAATGCATTGATTGGTACTGTGCCATCGTTCTTGTAAGCCCTTCCTTGAATGTTGTAGGAATCAGTTGCAGCAAGAGGCTTACATTCCGCTGTCAGTCTCACTGTTGGTGATTTGTGTGCTGCAAGGCCTTGGCAAAATGGTGGCGAACCATAAGGCCAATGCAAAAGCAGCACCCTGAACGGTATGGCGGTGGTGGGACAGGGCTGGGAATACGCCTGGCAAGAAAACTCATTTCTTGACGACTTGGGTGCTGTATTAACGGGCGAAGAGCGCTAAATGATCAACATTTTAGGGTGCTTAAGTCTAGGCTAGTGCTCATGTTTCATAAGTTTTAGGGTCTCTTAGGGGTCTCTCTAGCGGAGGCCGCTAGACGGTAACTAATCGTCCCGATCCGTGAGGATATTTTTCTCGATGAAAAAAGAAAGCACGAAAATAAAGTACCAACCCGATTCTCTGGCAACTTTTTCTTATACTGGTGTTTATTTTTATCAGCTTATTTCTGCAGCGCCAGGTCCGCGAGATTCGGGTCGTCCATGGCAAAACTTGACTAATCGTTTGGCCTTCCACTCGGCATACTCCTCGTCGGACGTCGTCGCTATCGTCCGCCAACGCCTTCTGCAGGCCGTGAAACAGTGGCTCAAAACTCTTCCCGGGACTGCGGCAGACCGCCACCCAGAAAGAAGAGAAAAGCGCTGCCACGGCCGGCCGGTACGCACGAGTTGTGCCAGATCACCGCGTCCTTGTATCGAAAGCAGCTCGGCAAAACGGACCTCCTCCGATGAGAGCACATTGCTGCCCTCGTAGAATCGCCGACGGGCCACAGCATGCACGGCGCGCTGAAGGCGTAGGGCTTGGTCTCAAAAGAGCACGCCCGGACTCTCCCAGTCAATGATAGTCCGGTAATAGCGTTTGTATGTTGGCATCGAGCGAGTAGGAATATGGTCGTCCCTTGTCGATCATAGTAGCTTGAGATAAAGAACGGAAACCAGTGTTGCCTGCTTCCTGTCGGTCGTCAGAACAAGTTTGAGGGAGTGCCTACTGCCCGCCAGCAGAAACGCGAGGCTAAGATTTAGTCACAACCCTGCAAACTAACCATATGATATACAACCGGTGGCAAGCATTGGCCTAACTCTGGGTGCGGCGGATGTATGGCCATGTAGATACTGCCGGGCAAGTGTTGAAAAGGGGCCCAGGGCCGATGTGGGCGTCACAAAGCACGGCGGACTGACAAAGGGGCCGACCTGCAAACGTCCTCGCCATTGCCGATCCGACAAGGACCAAACAGCCTGTCCGCTGGAAGCGAGTGCTTTCTCAAGCTACGAAGCGTAAGATCTCTGCCATCTGCTGTCGAGAGTACGCCTTCCGCGTTGGGGCTGGACTGGCGGAAGAACCCAGTCAAGGGGATTTTCCTGGGCCAGGCTTTTCACATGAGTAATTGTAGGGTGTGCCGACGGCGCCGTTGTTTAGCGGCCGTTGACACATTGGCGAAGACACGCGGCCGCACAGCCACCTTGGTCAAATTGGCGAGAAACTCGGCAGCGTCAGCCACCTCGCTTTCCAGGACGCCAGTGTCTGCAAACGGCGGCTGGCGGCAGCCAGCGGATCATCAAGCCGCAGCCAGGGCCAGCCATGTCACGCCGTCGTCAAAAAACCACGTCGACGTGTGCCCATCTCTGGGCCACCGCACTGAGCGAGACCGACAGTTTCCCAGGCATTTTCGTCGGGGCCAATCTTTTGAAAAGAGCAGGAAATGGGTGCACGGAATTGCCGCCGCGCGACTCCGGATAGGGACCCACTTAGCCTGGAGGGCATTGCCGCTTCTACCCTGCGGCAGTAAAAGCGCGGACAGGTACTTTCCTCC
This sequence comes from Sporothrix curviconia, assembly GCA_016097085.2. Classification (NCBI taxonomy): domain Eukaryota; kingdom Fungi; phylum Ascomycota; class Sordariomycetes; order Ophiostomatales; family Ophiostomataceae; genus Sporothrix; species Sporothrix curviconia. The sequence continues at coordinate 136,548 of JADMNF010000028.1, forward strand.
TTCTCCCTCGCACGCATCGTAAGCAGGAAAAAAGGCGCCAGGGTCTGTCTCCTAGGATATGTTAGCTACGCTCTCATTGTTCTGCATGTCTTGGTTGGTAAATGTCCACTCGACATCGTGTAGGGCACTTGTGGTGTTTGTGTCTGGCTGCAGGTGGAACCGCACACGATGCTGCGCATGCAGCTGCCATGAAGAGCGGTCGTGGCTGGCTTGTGTGCGACAGCCTTCAGGTCGAGCAACTGTCGAAAAGCACAAGAGCGTGGACGGCATATGTACCGGGTGAGCCCAACAGCGAGTCTATGTGGGAGAGCAATGTGTGACGAATGATGGATGCTTCCGGAGAGTCAGCGTGGAAAAAGATTTTGGGAGAGGGATGGTTTGGTTTCTCTTTGACGTGAAAATAGGGTAAAATGGTCAAAGGCGAAACGCTTTTAGGGACGAAGAGACACTGCAGCGGTGTGTCTCTCCAGGGATTTTCTTTTGTTGATAGTGAGAGCATTGTGCGGATGCAAGTTGATTATTCTCCGGATAGGATCTCTTTGTCTTTCGTTGGTGTAAATAACCGAGAGTTTCTTGTGCTAACGGCAGCTGCGTGTTCGCTTGTAAGTGATCGCGGATAGGCATTTATTCTCCGGTAGAACATTTAAATTGGATGAAAATTGTTTTGAGCCCTCACAAGATGAGCCAGGGTTGTCATTCGTTCATCGGGACATGGTGGTATGTCTTGGAGTGGTGGTATGTATATAATTCGTGTATGCAAGCCAGTCGGATAGAGGATGTACGGTCACAGAAATGGGCTGTACGGAGTACACATGGGAGGAAGTATGTACACTCAGCCTTATTCGTTATGTGAATATTGTGAGAGAGAGTTACGTGTTGGAATAACAACTAGGTTTAATGGCGCTGTGGCCTCTGTGCAATCTGGCCGGCTGCATGTCACGCTCAGACATTTGCGCCCGATGCAGATGATGGTCGAAATGTCTCAACAGTCCAGCGCTTTTCCACGAGCATCGTATCAAGTTTTCGTTCAATGAGCTGCGAGTGGGAGCGTTGGGTCGCCGCCGACCTTTGGTTCGCAGATGAACCGAAGAACTTATATATGTTTTGTGGTTTTAGTTTTGTCTGGGCCTCCGCCCTACTGTTGGTGATTCCTTGTAAGAGGCTGTATTTCTCCCTCTTGTCGTGTAATGTCGACGCCATTCTTGAATCTCAAACATAAATGCCGCTGCAAAGTTTGCGACGGTATTGTGTTTTTCCTAACACGCAGCAGCTGGGCGGTTGCCTGGCATCACCAAACTTTTCGCTGAGTCATTCGACATATTCAGCACAAACAACCAGGAACAACTCAGCGAGTATTGTCTGATGTGTTACCTGAGCGCCGCAGGACGGTCAGTTAAGATGTTAGTATCTCCAGGAGTACTCATGCACATAAACAGACCGTCTGGCCGATGCAATAAATCGAACCTATGACAACCCATCACGAGGCTTCTTGTAGAGCTGTGGATGCGGCTTCAATGGGTGTGGATTTATGATCGTTAGTATCGATCTGTGTGATTGTATTGGTCAAGAATTAATTTTATCGCTATTTTAGACCGGCCGAAAAGATTCTGGCTCAAGAGTATTTCGAGTGGGATATGATTTATTCGGGAGACGAAGTTTACGTTGAAAGCGGCCCGGCACCTCTGGATTATAAGTCCTATACCCCCTGCCATTCTCGCGCTTCCTCCAAGGGTTCCCTCCGAGACACGGCTGGTCCTCGCTCCCTCCATCCCAACATCCTCTCATACCCTTACATTAATCAGGTTCGAGTAACCCGCCCAATCAAGGGTCAGCTAATGGATGCTGCAAGCATCTGCTCGACGCATTTACGGTCAACGGCCTTCGTGGCCGGCAAACCTATTCGACCTGGGCTCGTCCCAGCACGGGGAGACGTGTGACCGTTCTGGACGATGATCCCTCGACAGCCGAAGGTGCAGAAACGACGGAGAACGAGTGACGCATTGGCCGATGCTCTCACCGCTTTGGTCCAGAAAGTATATCGAAGACCAATGCAATTTGAAGGACGATGACGAAAACTTCGCGAGTGGGAAGACCGGTTGGGGCGACTTTTTCTGCCGAGACTCATAGTTCGCGCGCCTCGCTGTGCCATCGTTTCCGAACGCCGGCTTTGGCAGCACTTGTTCATTGGTGCCCGCTGCGCCGAAGGTGACCAAGAAAACCTCGGCGACGAGAATATGCAAAGATGGCTGCCGCAAGAAGCATTTTGAGCTCGGCAAGAACGTGGAGGCTCTTCTCCAGTGCTGGAACAGTCGACAAAACGAGGCCAGCTGCCGGACGTTCCAGCCTCCGGCATAACGGGCAACAGTAGAGTAACCGTCGGCGGTGCTGGTGGTACGGCAAACCAATGCGATCGCTGACGGGGAGTTATCTCACTGATGGAGCAGAGCATCTTTTGCGGTGGCGCGTGACATCGAGCCGCAAGCGCGATACATTTACAACGCGTATACTAAGCATCTTTTCCTTGTTCCGTCGACAATAACGGCAAGTTCTCTTACCGTGGGCGAGAGCCGATCAAATGATCTTGCCGTCGGCCGGGGTGCACACAACGGCGCTGGATGCGTACGAGTTCTACCTTCCGCCCCATCGGCCCGACCGCCCGTCTTTCGCCGTTGCAAACACGGTTCTGTTTTGTTTTGCAGCTTTCGTCTGGGCGCGACAACGATCGCTCCGCCGTCGGCAGGGCCGAAGCGGGTTGAGTGCTTGTTCATTCCCGACATTAGCAGAACGTGGCCGCTGTCCGGTCAATGAACGCAAGGACGGTTATCGCGGCATCCTACCGCCCGTCCACACAGGCGACGTATTCACTGCTGGAGACCCGCCGACCCGCACAACTGCCCCCTCCCGAGTCTCGAGTTTCTCCGAGAATGGCAAGGCCGGCGGTGCACTCGACTTGCTCGGCGGCCTGCGTGCTGCGTGCCACGCTGGCAGCACTATTCCATGGTCCCCCGCCTCGCGAACGACGACAGGAACGAAACGACGATGCCCGGCCGCTGTTGCTTCAGGTCCCCGAAGCGCAGCTGGCTTCTGCCCTCCGCTTCGCTGGGAGGACGACAACGGACTTAAACCACATTTATGGGAAAGGCTCCCTGCTCGAAGCAGCTGTCGCCAAGAACGTCCTGAGCCTGCCCGGCTGCCAGGGCCCCACTGGGCACCGTGCGCCGCACGTTGGACGCCCGCCCGGGGGGAAGAACGCCGGCAGAACTATGGGAGGAACTTTTCGGAAACATCTCGCGCAGGGCTTTAGAATGCCCCTTGTACCGACACCGGCCATCAACTCTCCCGGCACGGAAAAGAAACAAGGCAAAGCTCGAGCCCACCACGTCTGCCGTATACAAACTGGCCTCTGGAGACGCCAGTCCGCCAGCCCCGCATCCCCCTACCCGGTGTGAGCCTCCTGCCCCGGGCGCATCAACTTCACACATGGCTTCTGGGCTCTAGCGACCACAACTTGCCGCTGTTGACCACCTCGGGCTGTGACAGCTGTGACCAAGCATCGAGTTGCAGGAAAAGCGGCGCCGGGTGGAGAGCGATTAGCCCTGGCCAGCCAGGATGTCAAAAGGGGCTTATCAAACGCACCCCACAGCTCCGGGCGAAGAAGAGCACAAAGACACTGCGTGGGTAAGCTTCCGTGGCGCCACGTGCGCGAGCAACAGTAGCCGCACCTTTGAAGCGGGCAGCTGGGCAGGGCAGAGACGGCGCACAAATGTCGCCACTAGCCTTGGGTAATCCAGACCCAAGTTTCAAGAAGCCTGACCAGCGAGAAGAGAGCGCCTTTTGTCTTGGGGTCAGTTTTACCCGGGCTCCTCCATCGTTCTGTATGATGCGTTTGTGAACGTCCACACCAAAACGCGTATTAGACATGGAGGGCGTGGCTTTTAAAATTTTTTTTATTGTGAGGCAGGACTCTTTTTCTTTGGGTCAAGGATTTATCGTTTTATCAATGCAAAAATTCCCAAATTTCGCCATTGCATTCATCTGTAGCTAGAAAGCTCCGTGCACGAATTTTTCAGTTCTTAACTCAATAAAACTCCAAACGGACAGCCCGTTTCCCATGCCCCGGGGGGCTCGCAAGGCTGCCTCCTTTTCTAGCAACTCCTGCCCTTTTTATTGCTTCCGCGCGCCGCAAGTTATAAGTAAACCTCTCCCATACCCTCTCTGTGTGGGAAAATAAGGTCCCGTTGTGGTTGCGACCGCAGTCGCAGAAAGTGTGGCCGTAACTCAAGGGTTGTTTTAGCTTGACCGCAACGGGTGGCGGACAAGTTGAGATACCAAAGCCCTTTGGCTATATGGCAGGCAAAGGTTCCCAGTCTCGACGTTTGTTACTCCGCATTGCTGGGCTTTTGCTGGGTCGTTTCTTTGCTGGGGCCCGCCGGAGGCCCTTACTCGCGCTTGCTGGCTTTGCTGGATCGTTCTTGCTGGGCCCGCCAGGGCCCTTCACTCCGCCAAGGTCGTTTATCGGATACGGAGGGCTTTTTATCGGGCTTTGGGACCCAGGGACTGGGCCAATTGTATTTCCGAGGCGTTTCACCAAACAAACGTGAAACCCACACGCTCCCTTTTTCGGGCGTGTGCCTGTGCTTATCGCAGGTCGTACCTGTGTCGGATCGCGGGATAAACCAGATCTGGGGAAAAGCCAGGTGGGCCAATTGTTTTTCCGAGGGGGCCAGAAATTGGAAAACCGTTATGCTTTTTGGCGGTTACTTGGAGCACGAGACTTTAAGGATCCCCCATGTTTACCGGAGTGAGTACATCACCAGTACGTCGTTAATGCTGTGTTAAAAAATGTCTCGTACTCCATGGCCGCGCACGCCTGCGCTCCTCGAGGAGCGGGTTTGAGTTTCGGGGCGTCGTCAGGAAAAATGGGGGGACAGGTCACCCGGCCCCGTTACTCGAGGGTTTCGCAGAAAACTTGCCCGGGTCCCGGATCAGCTGCTCGCCCGGCGGGGCAAAAATGCAGAGGTCAATGAAATCCGCCCAGTTGCTGCATTTCCTGCCCCACTGTCTCCCCGCCGCAAAGGATGAGTGCGCCCTTCGGCACCTCGCGCGCACGCTGAAGAATTCGGCACCTCGTCGTCCATCCAGTGGTATGCAAGACCCAGTGGCTTTGAAGGGATCCCGCGGATCGGTGGCGGCCGGCCCCCGTCTCCGTGCCCCTGCGGTAGCGGGCGCGGAAGTCGTCCTCGTCCCGTGTCGCCCGGCGTTGCTCATCGCTGCCATTGAAGCGGAGCACAAACTTGTCGTGCAGTTTCTTCTCATTGCTCCCTCGTCGAGCGGGAGAATTTATGTAGCCGTAGGCAGGGGCAGGGGCCAAAGTCGGTGTGGCCCGTTTCGTGCAAGCGGCCAAAAGCACGGCACTCGGCGTAAGAAAGGCTCCGGGGAAATAGTGCGCGGAGGGGCCGGTGATTCGATCCACGGATTTTATTCATACCGAGGTCCCCGGCCCGGGGGCCGTACCAGTCCACATTGGACAAAAAGCGAAAACAAAACCCTTTTGAGCGCATACTCCTGGCCCTTTGATTCCTGATCCCTAAAACCCACGTGTGCATGTAGGCCCTTCGCCGACGCGTTTACTCGAGAAACTCGATGTTTTGTGGTCCCTGGAAAGTCGAAAGCAGCAAGTTTTGGGGGCCGTCGATCTGGGGTAACGGCACCAGATCCCTCTTTGACCTTGGCCAATCTGGATAAACGATCATCCATGTGAAGTTTTGTACGAGAAAGGAAATAGAAAGCTAAATTTGACACAGAAGAGGGGGGGGATTGTTTATTTGTGGGTAATGAGGCTCAAAACAATCGTGGTGTTAAGTGAAATTGGACGAGTTGATGGGTTGAAGAAAGGTTCGGTAAAGCCTGCGAAGAACTCACAAACATATCAAAAGGACAAGGGAAAAATTAGATGGGTTAAGTGCGAATTTTTTCAGCACGCGCAACAATTGAAAAAAAGAAAGTGACGGGACAGTGGGCGGGAAAATCTATATTGGCTTGCACGGTTTAAGCTGTGTTCATTTAACGGCCCAGTTTCTTGGGATGCAATGCCTTGACGGGGGCATACACTGTTAACATCATGGCTCACAAAGTGACGATGGGTGAAGCGATGAGAATGGACCGACAATTATGACTAATCATGCACGCTAGATACAGCATTTGCGATTCGCCGAGTGGGCATAAGTGTGGGTCTCTCGTGTAAGTGCTTTGATGGATCGCTGCTAAACAAACACGAGCATCATTCAGGCTGCACCAGGATAATACTGAAAAAAAAATACAATTCGCATATTCTTTGCATCTCTTATTTCTTTCGTGTTTCTGTTAGAGGGCCAGGGAAGGACACGCCTTTTTTTGTCTTTGTTTCCCTTGCTTGTTATTTCGTGTTAACGCCTGCCGCCCCATAGCGCGCGCTGAGCTTAGTGGAGGCCCCGCTACGCGTTGCGCTTGTAGATTACTTCAGGGGTTGTTTCAAGACTGCACACCTACACAAGGCGGTTATTTTGTTGAAAAAAGAAATCAATGCGTTGCCTATTATGATTATTCTATATGAAAACCAGTAAAATGCCACTAAAAAATAAGCGCGCTCGCTTTTTATACAGAGACAAAAATCTAAAAAGGAGAAAAAAAAAAGAAAAAAAAAAGAATGAACAATGAAGTCCCTACTCGGCCGCCTTGCCGGCCTCCGCCTGGACACCAGGCACCATTTCCTTGGGTGCTTGATGCTCTTCCAGCGGATGCCAAGCGAGATGAGGAGGCCACGGCGGCCACGGCCGTGGCAATGTAAAAGAGTCTTTGTAATGGCCAAAGTTGTAGGCGTCGAGCGCGCTGGGCAGGTCGTCGGAAGACACGACAGTGCGCACACCGGCCGAGCCAGCATCCAGGATGGCCTGGATGGCCTGCTCATCAAAGTGCAGCGCGCCCAGACGCGCGACCAGCTTGTTCTGGAAGACGCACTGGGCCAGCGCGAGCAGCACGGACGCGCCAAAGAACTGGAAGCACTGCACGTGGCGTGCCCACGGGGATGTCGGCGGGCGCGAGCACGGCCTGGGTCGCGACATAGGGCATGGACACGGTCATGCCGGCGCCGAGGCCCTGCAGGATCTGGAAGGGATCCAGTGGGCGCTGCCGGTGGTGGTGCCCAGCGTGGACAGCAGACCGCAGCCGACGCTCATGAGGGCGCAGCCGAGGATGATGTAGGCGTTGGGGTAGCCGACAAACTTGAGCGGTCATGCCCGTGGCGATGGCGGCAAAGACGTCGGACAGCGCGAGCGGAAGGTACATGACGCCCGACTGCGTCGACGAGGCGCCCTTGACGACCTGGAACCACTCGGGCAGGTAGTAGATGGAGATGTAGACGGCGCCCATGGCAAAGAACTCGCAGGTGCACGAGAAGAACATGCTGCGCTCCAGGATGAGGCGCGGCGGGATTCATGGCGCGGTCGCCCTGGCGCCACTCCCACAGCATGAACAGAACGGCCAGCACACCACCGCCGACAAAGAGGCCAATGATGGTGGCGCTTGACCAGGCGAACTTGGTGCCGCCCCACTGCACGGCCATCAGCAACATGACAACGGCGGGCGCAAACGCCAGCAGGCCAAGGAGATCAAAGCCCAGATCTTTTGCAGCGGAGAATGGTGCGGCTTCGACGAGGGGTCCTGCTGCTCCTCTTGGGGGGTTTGAAGAAGAAGAAGAGCGTCACGATAGTCACGGCGCCCAGCGGCAGGTGTGATCCAGAAGCACCAGCGCCACGTGGCGTGCTGCGTGAAGACGCCGCAACAGGACGGGCCGATGATGGTGGCAAATGCCAAAGGTGGACTGCAGCACGCCCACGAGCGGCGCACGCTTCTCGAGCGGGAGGCACACGGCCACGATGCAGAAGGCGCCCGTGAAGCAGCCGGCGGGCGCCGATGCCGGCAAGGGCACGGCCCACAATCAGCATGGGGCTGTTGAAGGCCAGCGCGCACAGCAGCGAGCCGACCTCGAAGATGCCGAGCGACAGGAAAAGGACGCCTTCATGTTAAAGTTCATGAACACGCTGCCAGCCAGGGGCTGCAGCGCGCAACATGGCAAACGCAATACGCGCTGCCGTACCACGAGATGTCGCCCGTGCTGTGATGAACTCCGCCGTTATGCGCGGTATGGCCGTGGCCACAATGGACGAGTCGAGCGAGAGCAGGAAGATGGAACATGCTGAGGCCAGCGATAACCAGGGTCAGTGGCAGGCCCGTCAGCTCGTAGGGAGTGGCGGGGACATCAACGGGCGCATCCGGAGCCGGGACGTCGATAGCGTCGTTGTTCTTGACTGTGTTATCGTTTGCATCGGCATCGTTGAGGTTGTGATTGTCGTCCGAGCGACGTGATTGTCGTTGTTGTCGTTGTTGTTGTTGTTATCGTCGTCGTCGACGGCGAGAGAATCGTTGTTCTTCTCGCCGAGCGCGTGAGTGCTACCAATGGGATTGTCAGCCATGTCTGGTATCGGCGATGGCATGGGAAGTGGGTAGAGTGGTGGTGTAGGTGAGGGAGCTCAAGTGGCTGTTGATGTTGTTGATGTCGAGAAAAGGGCCGTGAGAAGTACTGGCAGCCCGCCATATTTGTAGAAGGAAAGGATGTCAAACCCCAGCTTTACAGTGGAGCACAATAGCACGCTAGGTCCACCATCTTTGACGGAATTATGATTCATTCTGAGTACGACCGGATGATGTGCGCTAGCGGAATACCTACGGGGCCATACTATGTCCCGCAAAAGGAAAGTTACCATCTAGACTCAGCCCCTGACAGACAAAATTCACAATACACTTTCTTCATCTTATCATCACTCATAATGAGATTTTGCCGCTTGTTGCACTACCTGTACGAGTTTTCACTAAAATATTCTGTTGGAAATGTCGACTGCCGTATCGTTTATTCGTTTCCTTGGCAATGCATCGTTTTACAGCTTATTAATCATTCTTCCTGTTTTTGTATTGATGTGGGAGATGAGCATTATTTTCATTTACTTATTTTCCAATTGAAAATAATATTTTTATTATTTGGAAAATCAAGTGTATTGTTTATCTGTAAAATAAATATCGTATCAAAAAGATAGAAAAAGAAAAGAAGAAATATCTAAAGTACAGTGCCAGAGTATCTGAAAAAAAAGAAAAGAAGAAACAGTAAATACAAAACAAAAGAAAGACGCAGTCGGAAATACATCATTTTTAACGAAAAATGAATCATACACTCTGCTTTGAGTCTTCACCCTGAGCCATCTTCATCCACATTACCACCTTCAACGGCTTCACACTCAAAACCGCTTGAGTGGCCGCCAGCCAACCTGTTGCACACGGATCAACAGCACAAAAAACGTGCCCGCCAGACAGAAACACTCCAGCAAAGATCTTGAGCGCCGACCAGCCACAGTGCGTGAGAATGGCACCATTGATGGGGTTCGTCGTCAAGCCGCTCACGGCCATGACCAGCATAATCATGCCGCTGCGGATGCCAGCTCGGGCAGGGGCGAGATCTGCATGACGAGGGGGACAATAAGCGAGACAAAGGCTCCCGAAAAAGAAGCCAAAGAGCACGGCAAAGGCAGAATGAGGGCGGGCGTTTGCTGTCGTCGGGCAGCCAGAGGCCGAGGATCCAGAGGCCGGTCAAAAAAACAAACGAGAATAAAAAATATTGTAGCGGCCGAGCTTGTCGCCCAAAACGCCCGAGGCGAGCGGCCAAAGAGCGAGCCCGCGTTCAAAATGTGGCAGCATGTAGCCGGCGAGGTTGGCGTCCATACGGCCGCCAGGGCCTGGACGGGCAGATAGTCAATGACGACAAAGAAGCCGTAGCTGAAAAGGAAGAAGCCGGCTATGAGAAAGAGAAAGCTGGTTTCCTTCAGAGGGTTGGAGAAAGGTGGCGGTGGTTTCGCGTTGGGGCCGGCAGACGAGGCGGCAGGAGCGGTGTTACCCGGCGGCGTGTAGGCCCGCACGGTCAGGTTGGCAATGACCAGCAGAAACAGAATCAGAAAGCCGGCAATGCGCATGGCCCAGCCGAAGCCGACAGACGAAATCAGGCGCGCCACGAGAATGGGAAACACGACGCCGCCCAGGCTCGAGCCCGTAAAGGCCACCCCAAAGGCCGCGCCACGGTGGCGGTCAAAACCACCCGCCCAGGGCCATGACGGCCGGCTGGAAAGATGCATGCGACGCCAATGGCCGAGCACACGCCCTGGCCAGCAGAATCTGGTAGTACTGCGTGCCGAGACTGGTCATCATGATGCCAGGAACGTGCAGGAACGAGCCGGCCAGCAGCAAAGTTGCGCGTGCCGGCACGGTCGTACAAGAAGCCGACGACAGGGGCCGAGGCCCATCATGAAAAGATTTGCAGACTGGTAATCCACGAGATGGTGCTGGGCGAAGGTACTGTTTGGGAGGAGGGTGGTCTCGTAGTACTCTTGAAAGACACCGATACTGTTGAGCCAGCCAAAGCTGCAAAAGGATGTGCACCAGGTGCCGAGGACGACCAGCCAGGCCAGCCATGCCACCGTCGGGTGGGCCGGAGGTTCGCTGAAAGGCAGGAGGCGCCTTGACTTTTTCTTCGTCAAGCCGGGGCGTATCGTCGGTAGTAGACATTTTGGAGGGAATGGGAGTCGGTTGAAGGGAGACCTTGCTGGCAGTATTTTGGAGGCCTTTTGTGTATACTGCTTTATTGCTCAGGTCAACCAAATATTCGTAGAAAAAGCTTACCACTTCATCTTATATCTTGTTGTCAAGAAAATGTGTCTGGGAGTTTTGATGTCACCCTCTTTCCAGGGTCCTTCCTTCGGTGTAAGTCCAGTATGTTGAGACCCTTATCGCCGGACAGGGGAGAGGACGGGCCTAAAGCGCTCACAAATTAAGCCCGGACACTAGCGCCGTTTCTTAAACACGACGACACTCACTGTGCAGCCGGCCTTAAAATGGGGCGATTTTACTGCCGATGGCGGTGTTTCCCACGAAATTAAAGACCGGCCGTCTGCCTCTGCATGTGCTCCTGGAACATACCTCTCAGGAGAATCACTCTCGGGAAACAAACTCGATTACGTCCTCAAAAATGGACGTGCACACAATATTGACGCCCGCTTCGGCCGAGACAGCCGAACGACCAACGTCGGACCAAGAGACGCTGCACGGCGGCACGCGCTCTGTCTCGCCCGCGGGTCCCTCCACGTCCACGTCTACTACCCTTCTACAGTATCAAAAACAGAACCGCGCCGCGTTCCTGTCTAGCTTGCAATGCCAGAAAACCGACGATGCGACAAGCAAAGACAAGCCGTGGCCAGAGCTGTGCCGGTGCCAGGGCGGGCATGCTTGTATCCACCGGCCGGGCCGCGCGTGAGGCGCGACGAAAAAGGCCATTATGGGCCACGATGGCGACACGCATTGCCGCATTGGAGAAGCAGCTCAATGAGGCAAAGTCAAAGCCATCGATGCAGGTGGAAATGTCGACAGGGCCGTCAATCACTGCAAGACAGCCACGAAAGGATACGGCCGCCACCCATCGCACCAAAAGCAAAGAATATCCCACACCACCCGCTGCAGACAGGGAGGACATTCTCGTGCAGAACGGCTCGTCCAGCCAGTACTTTAACGAGGTTATTCTACTCACAGCGTCATGGCCGACGACGATGGTCTGGGCCATTCGTTGATGCTGTCGGCCGCCCAAAGCCCCGTCGCGGGAGCACCTTCGTCTTTGCCGCCAGCGCTCTCCCCGTTTCAACGCCCTAGGTATCCTGTGTCACCGCTACCCTCGCCACCTGCACGGCTGCATCCACCCAAGGCCGTGGCCTTCCGGCTGTGGAACATTTTTGTGGACGCGTCGACGGCTGTTCGGGACACAAGTTGCTGCACGTGCCGACAGACCAGGTGCGCGTGTTTGCCGCCATCCACGACCCGGCTACTGCGCCGTATGAAGACCTGGCACTGGCGTTTGCCATCTACTATGCAGCGCGGGTGGCCGATGTAAGCCGATGAGGAGGAGGATGCCCAAGAAAGCGACCAAAGAAGCGCCCAAAGAAGCGAACCAACGGAGCACCAAAAAATGGAAAGAAGAAAGAGAGAGGACGACCTCCTTCGATACAAGGTTGGGCTGGAGCAGAGCCTGGCGCACGGCGACTTTTTGGACAAGCCCACCCTCACAGGCCTGCTGGCACTTTGCCATTTACCTAGCGGCGCTCCGTTTCTGCAACAGGGGCAAGGGCCTGTGGGTGCTCAACGGCCTGGCCGTGCGGGTGGCCCAGTCACTGGGCCTGCACCGCGACGGGGGCGACTGAAATCGCTGTCCCCGTTCGACGCCGAGATCCGCCGGCGACTGTGGTGGGCACCTGTTGTCGCGGGACTGGCGGGCGAGCGAAGACTACGGCCTTGAGGGGGCAACTCGTCGGCGACGCGCAGTTTCTTGCTGGACACGGACGTCCTCCTCCCGTTGAACGTGGACGACCAGCTGCTGTACCCGGGCATGAAGGAGATGCCCCCGGCGCACGAGGGTGGACGGCCATGACGTTTTCGCTGATTCACATCGAGCTGTGCCGGACAGCACAGCGGCTTGCCGTGGAGGCGTCGTTGTCAGAGGCCGAGGGAGGCTCCTCGTCATCCGAAACGGTACGGGCGGGCATCATTGCCAACCTCCCGCGCCGACATTGAGCGCCGCTCGTGCACTGCAACTTTGTCATTCCGCAGCAGAGGATGACCATTCTGTGTGCCCGGTTCCTGCTGAGGAAACTCGACTTTGTCTCGCGGCTGCAGTGGGCCATCCGGCGAGGCGCTGGACGCGGGAGTGCGGGCGACCACGACAGAACGCAAAGAGAAAAGGCCGCCGGGCAAAGGACGACGACCTGGTGAGCGACGGCCCACCTGGTGGAAGCGCTGGCGATCCTGCGGCCCGCCTCTTCCGCGAAGACGAGGTCCTCGTCCAGTACGCCTGGGCGCGCAAGGCCTACCCGCAGTACCACGTGGGCATGTACGTGCTGTGGCACTGTGCCGGCAGCCCACGGGCCCACACGTCGACGAGGCCTGGGAGGCGGTGGACATGTTTTTCGCCCGGGAAGAAGGGGTAGCCGTGTCCGGGAGCGGGCGCGGCGTCGGCCTCGGGTCCAAGTTTGCCGTCCTGGCCGCGCTCAAAGGCCAAGGCTGAGACTGTCCGGGAGAAGGTCAGAAGTGACACCGTTGGGAAAGGAACAAGTGCAGATGCCTATATCCTTCCAGACATGCCGAGGCCTGTGGCAGAGCCTGTCCCCGCTGTGGACGACACAAAACACCACGGCAGCACCTCTCGCCGCTGCGTCGCCCTCGCTCGACTTTGATGACTTTCTCTCGACACGGAAGATGCTGGACTTTGGCCTCGATGACGTGTGGGCTGCCTGGGCGATGGGCAGCCCATGCTGTTGTAAAGATGGATTTCGTGTCTGTCTTCCTACTCTAGAAACTTTTACATGCTTTTAACTCCACGTCACCGCTTACTTTCTGGCAGCCTCGCCATCCAAAAGCAATGTCGATGCTGTGAGGCCTGTTTGCTAGTACAGTTTCCTGCTGTATGCGCTAAAAAACGTCTGCTAAAGCAAAAATTATGATGTATTAATCCCCCCAAAACCGCCCCAAAACACAGGTGCAACTTAAACCCCGTCCGACCAATGGGAGAAGCGCCTGCGCCTGCTGTCGTGCATGCCAGAGCTTCTGGAACCCCGCTACCAGTAAAACACAGCGCATCGCATCGCCCCAGCCTTCTTTTCCCCTCGATCGTCACACGACAGCAACTGGCAGATCACCATCGCATCCGCGCAAAAACACACGCAGCCTATCTGACAGGAACAACACTCCCTACCGCACTCCCCACACACACCAACAGGATGGCCGACGTCGCCGACGCCCCTGCAGAAAAGCCGCTGCAGTCGCCGCCAGCGCCCGATGCAAAACGGCCCAAGGGTACGTCTTTCTTTTTTCTGTCCTCGCTCCGCTCGTGTCTCGTTCGCGCCTCCTTATGGCCCTCGCGTCACTCGCATCCCCACTGACACGCACACAGGCATCCTCAAGCGCTCGTACCACCACTCCCTGCCGCCCACATCCCCGCCCGCGACAACGGCGGCCGTCCTGCCGTCCACCGAGGCCCCGGATGGCCACCCCCTCACCGACAAGGAACGCACCATCCTCAACACCCAGGTCAACGCGGGCCACCGCCGGTCGTCCTCGGCTGCCCGCCCGTCCCGCCGCAGCCGCACGCCCTCAACCGTCCTCGACCACGATGTCGGCGACGGCCAGCGCCTCAAGTGGGACGAGGTCAACCTGTACCTGACCGAGCAGGACCCGCACCGCCACCATTGAAGATCGACGAGCCCAAGACGCCCTACGCGCAGCACTACGACCCGTCCGAGGACCCGTCCGACGACGAGGACATGGGCGGGGCCTGTCTCTCGGCGAACCCGAAGAGGCCGTGCCCGCCAACGAGTTTGACGCGCCGCGCGCGCGTTCGACGCCCAAGGTGCACGTCGACGACAGCGAGCAGGGCAGCGTGTACGAGGGCGGCAGCGTGCGCGACGGCGACGACCCAATGGCCGGCATGAGCGCCGAGGAGCGCGAGAAGCACCTCAAGTTCGAGGCGATGCGCAAGAAGCACTACGAGATGCGCAATGTGGCGCGGCTTCTGGGCCACTCGGAGGAAATTGAGGATGCCGAGGGCGAGGGTGACGACGATGGCGATGAGGAGGAGGATGATAAAGAACCGGCGGTGCCGCCGTTGCCACAAACGAGCTGATCTGCATCTTGACTACTCGTTTCTGCGCTCTGCGACTGTCGGGCTTCTTTGTGTCTGCATTTTGCTTTTCTGTTTCGTCTTTCTTCAGTTCCGTTCATGTACCGCACACTTTTACATGTTATAATACTATCTACATTTATCAAGCCCACTGTCTGTGCCTCGCAATGCTCGCCCGTTTGGGACATGCCGTACATCATAACTATCCACATAGAAAGCATCGATGCAAGAAAATAAAGTGGTCTGCCCCAAAACCACTCGTCCCGGCCAACCAACGCTGCACTGCGCCGTTCCGCCTAAACTGCCTAAATTTACAGGGGTTCATTCTAGCGATTCCGTCCCCTGCAGCCCACGTGAACCAGCGCCGGTCTTGCGCTCTTCAGCTTTCTCCAAAAACAGTGGGCCCTGCTGCCTGTCTGCCTGGCGCTGTGTCGCTCTTTCCTCTCCAGAGACCCAAAGGTGCCGCTTCTGCCTGCCAATCTGCCGCCAAGCCCAACGGATCCTACAACGGCGTCACCCCCTGTTCCTTTCGCGAGCTCCCCCTAAAACCTGCCCTAGGAGTGACCCTAAGCCGCCAAAGCTCCCTAAAACATACGGCCTAGCAGATTGGAGCGAGGCGGTGCCTGATGGTGCCTGTTGTCGGTCGCACCTTCCCCGTGTTGTGTTGACATCCTTCCTTGTTGACAAGAGCCAAGCTACGACGGTTTTGTGAAGCTTCGTTTTCCCTTTTTTCAGCCGAGGAAGCTCTCTTTTGTCCTGTTCTTTTTTCTTCCCAGTTCCTTTTTAACCCCTCAATTCCTCTTTTCTCTTCTTCCTCTTTTCTGCTTCAGCCTCCTCTTCTCTCACGATCACCTTTCCTCATTCCTAATGCCGTCCAATTCCTGTACTTGAGCTTATTTTCTCAGCTTTATTCTTCCTCCTTTGTCTCTCCCTCCCTCTCTTTCTCTCTCTCTCCCTCTCTCTCCCTCTCCCTCTCTCTCAATGCCGCCGCGCAAGAGAGCTGCCAAGGCGGCCCCGGCCCCGGCCACGCCCCCCCTCGACGGCTGCAAGGTCGCCCTCTGCGGCAACTTCCCCAAGCTGCCCCAGGCCACGCTGAAGCACCAGATTGAGCAGCTCGGCGGCACGGCGCTCAACGGCGTCACGGCCGACGCCACGCACCTCATGGTGACGCCCGAGAACTACAAGAAGCCGACGGCCAAGGTCAAGACGGCGCAGGCGCAGGGGATACACATTGTGGGCGTGGACTGGCTGGTGGACACGCTGGCGCGAATGCAAAGCAGGCCGAGGGGCAGTACTTGATGGGCGGAGCTGCGGCGGCGGCAGCTCCTTTACCTCTGCGGCAGCTCCCTCTCCGCCACCGGCTGCGGCCCCGACGAAGAAGAGAGGTGCCAATGGTGCGGCAGCAGCAACGGCGGCAGCGCCTGCAACCGCACCAGCCAAGCGCCAAAAGACGGCCAAGGCCGACAAGGACGTAAAGGCGGACAGCAAGGACAGCAAGGATAAGAAGGACAGCAAGATTGTGGTCCCCGTCGACGAGGCGTGCACGCTCAGCAACGTAGTCGTCCACGTAGACGATGACGGCGTGGTGTGGGACGCGTCGCTCAACCAGACCAACTCGGGCCAGAACAACAACAAGTTCTACCGCATCCAGGTGCTGTGCAACAGCAGTGGCAAGTACAGCACGTGGACGCGCTGGGGCCGCGTGGGCGAGCGCGGGCAGTCGGCGATGCTGGGCAGCGGCACGGTGGACGACGCCATCAAGCAGTTCCAGAAGAAGTTCAGGGACAAGTCGGGCATCCCTTGGGACGACCGGCACAAGAACCCGCGGCCGGGCAAGTACGCCTACGTCGAGCGTAACTACAACGACGACGACGACGATGATGATAATGATGACGAGGGCGGCGAGGACGAGGACGGCGAGGGCAAGGTCAAGGGCGAAGAGGACGACTACGTCCCGCCCGTGTGCTCGCTGGCACCGCCCGTGCAGTCGCTCATGGAGCTCATCTTCAACCGGCAGTTCTTTGCCGCCACCATGTCTTGACCTCAACTACGACGCCAACAAGCTGCCGCTGGGCAAGCTGAGCAAGACGACTATCAGCCGCGGCTTCCAGGCGCTCAAAGACCTGTCGGCGCTCATTGACGACCAGGACGCTCGCCATGACGGTGCACCACCGGCCCTACGCATCGCCGTCGAGCAGCTGTCCAACATGTACTACAGCGTGATCCCGCATTGCCTTTGGCCGCAACCGGCCGCCTGTGATTGACGGCTACGCGCGCATCAAGAAGGAGTCGAGCTGCTCGAGAGCCTGAGCGACATGAAAGACGCCGAGCTGCTGATGAAGGCGGCAAGGGCTCGACGGCCGAGCGCAGCGCCGTGACCCGGCCGACCGCCACTTACCAGGGCCTGGGTGGCATGGAGGAGATGACCGCCCTCCGATCCCAAGAGCGACGAGTTTGCGCAGCTGGCCGACTACCTCACTACCAGCGCGCGGCGGCCACGGCACGAACGTCCGCTACAAGGTGGCAGGACATTTTCCGCATCGAGCGCAAGGGCGAAAAGGCGCGCTTCGACGCGTGCAAGCTCGCGTCCAGCGCGGCCAAGGACAAACGACACGCGCCTACTGTGGCACGGCTCGCGCGTCACCAATTTCGGCGGCATCCTGGGCCAGGGCCTGCGCATTGCGCCGCCCGAGGCGCCCGTGTCGGGCTACATGTTTGGCAAAGGTATCTACTTGGCGGACATGTCGAGCAAGTCCGCCGGCTACTGCGCGTCGGGCATCTCGGGCGGCACCGGCCTGCTGCTGCTGTGCGAGGCCAAGCTGGGCGACCCGCTGCAGAAGCTGACGCAGGCCTCGTACAATGCCGGCGACGACGCCAAGGCCAAGGGCCTGTTTTGCCACGCTGGGCCAGGGCCGGACGGCGCCGGCTGGCGTGGAAGGACGCGTCGGCCGTGCACGAGTCGCTCAAGGGCGTACAGATGGTAAGTTTTGTCTCCTTGAGAATCACACAGACCTGCACACAGCCACTAACACTGCCAGCCGATGTCGCGACACCGCCAGGCGACACCAACGTGCCCAATGCCGGCCTGTACTACAACGAATATATCGTCTACGATGTCAACCAGGTGCGGCTGCGGTACCTCTTCCGAGTCAAGATGTAGTGGTGAGCTTGCCGGAGGTGACGCAGTGTGTACGATGGTGCTGTTTAGTTGTCTGCGCTTGTGTTCTTGTCTTCATGCCGATATGATGCCCGCGATGCTGTACTTTTTATCCGTTTTCGTCTGCTTCGATTTGTCTTGATTTATTCCCATGTACAGACGCGGCCAAAAGCTTCGTTTCCAGTTAATGTCAAGAGATGTACCAAATGTACCAAGAATTATCCCAGTTTTCTTATCTTTCATTGTCTGTTTGTACAGACGCCAGCGTCTTCTTGTTTCCCAAAACCCCCCACTGTCTTGATGCTCCTTCTAGCCGACCGGCTTAAAAGCCCAGCTGCGCGTTAAAGGCCGTCGCCGTGCTCGCGTCCTTGGTGCCCAGCCGCCACCACCGCCTTGGCCTGCGTGCACAGATCCTTGGCCGCCTGGTTGGCGTCGCACACGTTGGTCAGGCTGGTTGCAGATATCGTTTGGTGATGATGTTGGGGTTGAGCGCGTCCTGCTGGCCCTTGGCCACCAGCGGGTCCGTCGGCTAGGAACGTGCCCTCGGTGGCCTTGCGGCCGGGGCGGCCCAGCTGGAAGTCCATGGTGGGCGTGCAGGGCGCCAAAGTCGGCAGCAGCGCGCAGCGTCAATGACCGAGGCCGTGGCCGTGGGGCGGCGGCGAAGAGGGCGGCGAGGAGCGTCGAGGCGTGCATCTTGGAAGACGTGGGTGAACGAAAAATTTTCTTTGAAAGTGGTAATGACCCGGTTGAAAGATGTTTGTAGAGAAGGAATGGGATTAAGGACAGAAAGGAAGGAATAGGACGCTGGGCGACAGGGACTCCTTCTTTTATATATCAGTCTCTGCTGGAGAAACCAGGGAGCAGAAGCTGTACATTCATCCTTCTTCTTCTTTTTTTCAGAACATCGCCTCACGAGAAATGGAACAGCATCTCTCACGAACCAACTCTGCAACAGAAGATGGGACGAAAGGGACACATCTTGGCAGGAGAAGGAGGCAAAAGAAAAGAGAGGCGAAAAAGAGACTACAAACGACGCAGAGACACAGAGCACCGATCACCAGAGACGAGAGACCGGCGGAGGACGAAGTCATGGGAGATCGCAGGGGCCTGGTAGATCGGAGAATTAAGTTTGAGCAGTTTCTGACGGTTTGACAAAGTGGCAAACGAACAATGCCATGCGAGGGAGAATGCCAAACAGCCGCATTGTCATCAGGGCCTACGTATGCATGAGGCTGAATACTTGAGGAGGCGTGAAGACAGTCTAGCGGTTATTTACCAGGCCGTGGCCGTGTTTGTGCTTGGGATGAGATAAGCCTGGGTTTGATCGCCCTGGCTCACCAGATCTGTCTCACAGCAGAGCAGCAAGTCTGTTGTTTTCAGAATAACGTGAGAAATACGGCCGTTGATAATGAGATGAAGGATAAGGAAGAAGAAAAGGAAGAGAGAGAAGACAAAGAAAAGAAAGAAAAGAGACAAAGAAAAGAAAAAAGAAAAAATCACCGTCTTCAGTACCTCCCCTTGCCGCGCAGCTCTATTCTTTAATTGGTATTGCCTCCTCCCACCCCCACAGTCCTCACTTCAGGTGCTTGCAGATTCAACCGGCGTCAGGGCCGGCTGGCCGTTGAGCACGCCAGGATGTTGCGCATGCACAGCTCCTCAACAGGCCCTTGTGCGTCTCCACCGTGCCGCCCGCGTGTGGCACGTCAGCATCAGCCGCGCAGCACCGCCGAGTATTCGTAGGACGTCGTCGCCTCGAGGCTCGCCAGGCGCAAGAGACGCGGGTGGACGTTGTGGCTCGTCCGCGTGCACGTCGATCGCCGCCGCCGGAGCCGGCCAACAATGCGGGGCTTGCTTGTCGTCGTCGTCGTCGTTGTTGTTCTTGTCGCTCGGGGTGGCATCGGTGTCTTCCGTCGTCTTCCAGCGCCTCGGCCAGCGCCTCCTCGTCCACCAGCGGACCCGCGCGCGCCCACGTTGTACAAACGCGCGCCGTTCTTCATACTGCGCAATCGCGCGCGCGTACAGCAGCGGCTTGCCGTCCACCGACGCCGGCGTGCACAGCACCACGCAGTCGGACGCGCCCAGCAGGCCGCCAGCGTGGCGTGGTACGTCTCGCCCGCTTTCCTGTTCGAGGCGTGTGGCTCCGCACGACGTCGTAGTAGTGGATCTGCATGCCAAAGGGGGACCTGGGCAGCCCCAAGGGCCTTCGGCCGGCCCAAGCTTCTGGCCAAATGGTTGCCCCATGCCAAACGAGGGCCCAGCAACATGGCCGCGCCAGGTTGTGGGACCAAGCCCGATGGCTAGCGCGTGCGAAAGCGGCGGAACGCCTGCGGCGAGGCCGATGCAGCCGAAATGCACCACGGCAGATGCCGGAACGTCGAGATGACCATGGCCACGGCAAAGTCAGAGACTGCCTCGGCCGCCGCCAGGCCCGAGTTGCAATAAACGATGCCTAGCCTGTGGTGAGTGACTGGCTTGACAAAACAAACAAATAACGGAGAGTCTGGAAATACGTACCACGCTCGCCAAGCAGCTTGGTATCTGCCCAGTCGTAGCCCGGCGCCGGCACTGGCAAACACCCGGCAGCTCGCCGGTAGCAGCCCAATGAGCTCCGCGTCCCAGTTGCCCATCTCGCCGCCGCTGCCCCAGAACGGCCGGAAGATGGCCGCAAAGTTGCCCCAGCGCGCCTCGCGCAGTCCACGCATAAAGTCGGGCCGCTGTCTCTCAGCCCGTGCGGCCGGACAATGTAGAAATGGCGCTCAAACTCGGCGTACGTCGCGGGGTTGTAGCGGACAATGTCACCAATGTGGAGGACGACGGTTTAGCCATGCTTGAGTGAGGCATCTCCTGGACGGGCCGAGGTTGACCGCGGCGTCGATGCGGGCACCGGCGTGCCGACGACCGGCGTGGCGCCGGGACGGGCGTGTTGAACGGCTCTGCCATGTGGAGTTCTGCGGATGTAGGATTGCAGGATCGGTGGGGTTTGTATTGAGTTTATTAAACGGTGTAATTAGTGGGGGAGGTCAGTTGGGTTGATAGTGGTCTTGGGAAGAACTGAGACACGACGAGTTGTTGATGAAATGGAAATGACAAGGACGACGCAGCTGTCGGGGGTCAATAAAAGCAAGAAAAGAGCAATGCAGAGAAAGAGCTCGAATAAAAGAGACGAAGGATCAACGAACGAATAAAGTGGGCTCGCCTGCAGGCCGAGCTGCACGGTTTGTGAGCAACAAGGAAGAAACAATGGGGAAAGAGGACAGTAAAGAGGAAGCCAGCCGCAAAGGCTGTGTTCCTAGATGCGGGCCAGCTTGGTGAACGTGGATGTGGTCACGGTCGTGGTCATGGATGGGCAAGGCAACCGTCAATCCAGTGGCACGGCCATAGCGGACGGGTGTCAAGTGCTTCTGTACGGACAGACGGGCAGGGGCTCAAAGAAGAAAAACAATAAAAAAGGCAAACCAAACAGACGGTGAGCCAAGGCTGTTGGGATATTGACATGAAATGGGCAAGATAAGCCCGATGCGAGGCGGGATGACGCCAATGCCAGAAGAGACGAGCAAAGTGCGGGAGCAGTGTGAGAACAAAGTGAACCAGCGGTCAAGAAACGGTCAGGCCGTTAAGAAACAATCAAGAAATAAGGTCACCAAAACGGAGCTAAAATAACGAGGCTAGGCCTGAATTAATTGTGAGTGATTCATCCTAAACCACAATACCAAGACGTGCTGAGAATATTGACGGCTTCCTTGCCTCAACTATGGCAAGAAATGCCACAAGTGGCAATCAACTATAAGATCAGCATGTGCTGCATGCTGTTGTTGCTGCTTGCTGCTGCTGTGTGTGCTCGAACTGGACGCGGGAAATGATGGAGGCCCAACTGCCCCCACGGAGCACACCTCATGCAGGTCGCATCCGGCCCTGCAACTCAGCAAATAGCCTGCGTCGTGAGTGCCGTGCGATAGCGGCCGTCGACAATGACGCAGCAAATTTCGCAATAACAGGGTGTGGCATCCAACCAAAAGCCAAACCTTCCCAGGCGCTCGGTTCGGTCTCGCTGTAGCTGATGCGTCTGGATCTGGTCATAGACTCCCGGCTGTGAAAGATGGCTCTCGCAGCCTGAAACAGGAGCCTGCCGAACCACAGCTGCCGAACCAAAGCTGCCGAACCACAGACTGCACAAGTCTGTGTTGTGTGGTGGTCCTCTGATAGACCAGCCAATGCCTGTCGCCATTTCGTCCAGTATCGTTCCAGAGAGACTCGCGGTCCCGTTTCCATAATCAGGCCCAGCATCTGTACCATGTCCTGCTGTCCATAATCTAGCATTTCCCCTTGCCTCCCGAGATGCTGATGAGATGCTGATACAATATGCATCCTCTCGGCGCCGTCTCTCCTGGATAGGATGATGCAGCCGTATGCCGTGACCGTTGTCTGCCGTGTCCGCTGTGTGCATGTGTGTGAGAGTGTTTAGATGTGCCGATTATGTCGTCTGGTGTGAGCGCGACCGTGTGTAATCGTCGTGTAATTGTCGAGGTCCCATCTCACTTCAACAGCCGCCGGCCGCCCGTTCGCGCCGGAAACCGCTCCACGCCCGTGCCCTGCTGGTTTGTGCCACAGGTCCAGCGCGCCCGCCGTCTTGCTCTGCACCGACGTCTTGTACTGCCGCCACGCCTCGCGCAAGTGGTCTGGCCGCAGCGGGCCCTTGGGCGGCTCCCTCAGAATCAAGTCGGCCGACTCGGGCTCCCACTCGGGGATCGCCAGCGCCGACTGCTTCTCGTACAGCGCCTGCACCTCGGGCCTCGCCGCGTGACAGTACCATGCCGGGCCACGGCTCGCCGTCGGGCGTCTGCTTCTCGCTGTCCGCGGCAATCCACTTGTCCTGGATCTCCTGTGCGCGCGTAATCAGGTCCGTCAAGAAGTACTTTGTGACCGAACGCACGGCCGTCACGACGGACGACGGAAACCGACTGCGAGACCGTTGCGTTGACCAGGCGCCGGATCACCGCGTCGGGCAGCTTGGCCGCACGCCACGCCGAGATGCGCTCGTACTGGTCATTGTCCATGCACGCCACGAGCGCGCGCGCAGCCGCTTCTCTTCCTTGCGCTCTTCGTCGGTCCGTTTTGATGCAGCCGCGCCCGAGTCGGGCATGTCGCCATCGCCGCCATCATTGTCATCGTCATCGCCGCCTGCTGCCGCGTCGCCTGGCGCCCCTGTCGAGCTCTTGGGGCCGCTGCCATTGACTGCGCTGCCTGCACCTCCCCCTGCCGCCACAGACGACGCGCGGCCACCCACACCGCCCACCACGCTCGGCGTCTGATCGCGCAGCTTGTCTGCCTTGGACTTGCGGCCGCGCCGCTTCTTGCCGGGCGCGGCCACGGCGGATCCGCCCGCGACAGAGCTGGGCCCGCCGCTCACGAGGCTGGCATTGTCAAAGTCGACGGACGGTGAGCGCGCCGAAAACGGTGTTGATGCGTCTTCGGGCGGGAAGGATGTCTGGCGCAGGGGATGGGAGACGGCCGGAAAAAGGAGGCGGCCGAGATGTTGGAGGCCTTGCGGCGCTTGAGGGCGGGTGACTGCTGCCCCGGCGAGGCGTCGCTCGCGGTGCGCTTGTTCTTTTGCCGAATGATGGGTCGAGTACGGCGCAGGGCATTGTGAGGGCGAAGCGACGACAGAGTCGTCAAAAGGGATGGGCGAGGGTGTGTCGGGCGAAGGCGTGGAGCGTGTGTTGTTGGTTGACAGAATGTGAAGCTCGAGTGTTCAACTGCACAGTGCACCTTGGGATTCGCGTGACATTGGAAACGCGTAGAGCATAAAGGTGGTCTTCTTCTTCAAGATGCACCGCCACATTACCCCTACGTGTAAGCCACAGCCTGACGTCAAATAGCGACGGAAGGCGCGCCTGGCCGGCCCGATAAGCGATAAGGCCCCACGTCCAGCGTGAGAGTGAGAAAAAAAAAATAATAAAGAAAAAAAAAGTTCGAGGCCGGGTTGTTTCGCCTTAACGGTGATTAGTTCCGCTGCTAGGAGAACAAAAAAGGCACGTTTTCCTTAGAAGGCAGGTGAAAGGACAGAAATTGTAATCGTAACACAATCCAACACTTTGACTCAAGACGATGTGACGAAGACCACACACGACGGCCCCTCTTTCCCTTTCTGACGACAAACGCTGCACCAGCAGTGTGCCTTCCTATCTTTTCTTTCGACTTCCTCCTCCTTCCCGCTGTGCTCCTTCCTCGCCGGTGACTCGCTCGCCTGCTCCTTCCGCTTTCTCTCTCCCACCCCCTTCCCCTCTACCCACCTTCCCTCTGAAAAGCGCAATGGCCGAATCCGACCGCATCGAAGCCCGCGATGTCGTGACCGCACTGCCCGTTAACGGCGCACCTGCCTCGACCTTCCCCAACAACGATGCCGCCAAGGCGCAAGCTAGCTCGAACGCCAATGGCGGCGGCAACGGCAGCAACGGCAGCAACAAGCGCCGCAAGCACCGCGCGGCCAGTCGCCGGTCTGCCAAGCGCCGCCACAGCATGAGCAAGGCGGCACGCGATCCGCGGGACGAGCCCGAGAGCAAGGCTGCGAGCCCGGTGCGGGGCGACAGCAGTGCAGACGCCGAGAAGGAGGCCGCTTCGGCCGTGGCCACGCGCTCGCCGAGCCCGTTTATCGACTTTGACGGCCTGAGCCGGCCGAGCACGGGCACGCGCGCGCGTCTGGAGGAGAACGAAGAGGAGCGGGCCGTGCGGCTCGAGAAGATGCGCGGGGCGGTGCGCACGATCCTGGAGTGCGTTGGCGAGGACCCGAACCGCGCGGGCCTGCTGGGCACGCCCGACCGGTACGCCAAGGCGCTGCTGGACTTTACGCAGGGCTACCAGCAAAACGTGCGCAACGTGGTCAACGAGGCCATTTTCCACGAGGGCCACAACGAGATGGTCATTGTCAAAGACATTGAGGTCTTTTCGCTGTGCGAGCACCACATGGTGCCCTTTACGGGCAAGATGCACATTGGCTACATCCCTTCCACTCGGTCATTGGCATCTCCAAGCTGCCGCGCATTGCCGAGATGTTCAGCCGGCGGCTGCAGATCCAGGAGCGCCTGACCAAGGACGTGGCCAATGCCATTATGGAGATTCTGCAGCCGCAGGGCGTGGCCGTGGTCATGGAGTCGAGCCACCTGTGCATGGTCATGCGTGGCGTGCAAAAGACGAGCGCAACCACCATCACGAGCTGCGTGCTGGGCTGCTTCGAGAGCAAGGAGAAGACGCGCAACGAGTTTCCTGAGCCTGGTCGGCGTGAACCGGCGCTGACGTTGCTCTCCTTTATTCCCTTTTCTTTGTGTGCGTGCGTTTATTGTTCTTCGTCTTTTTCGTGCAGCGGTCATCACAGCCCGAGGGCACGATGAGGTCACCAGAGTGACGGCGTGTGATTCAACAAGACACACCCCGTGGGCCCAGGCACAGGGCAGGCATTGTGTAACGGCGTTTTCTCTTTTCTCTTTTTCTCGTCTTCATTTCCCTTTTTTTGCTGGGTGTCATCTTTTTATATCTATTTATTGTTGGCTCAACACGGCATGGTGGCATCTTGGTTTGAAAATTCATTGCGTTGCTGATAGTCTACATCACTCTTGAAGACCTCATATTAGCGGGGCTCTCATCTCTTCCTCTCCATCTTCTCCAACACGTCGTACGCCGTGCATGTGTTCTATGCGACCCTCCGCACTGTCCGGCCCAGCTCGCCACGGTCCACAGCGGCTATGCGAGACTCCACGACCCGCCACACCGACTCGGCCACCGCGTCTACCGTCGGCGATGCGTCCGTCACCGACAGGTCCTCCTCTTCCTCCCGCGTCACGTAGCCGTGCTCCGGCGCATGGTCCGGGTGCTCGGAAAACGCCTCGGCGCCCACGCCCACTTTCCCAAAGCTCAGTCCCCAAAACAGCTTGCGCACCCGCCGCTGCATCTCGGCCTTTTCGTAAATCTCGTCGCCCCAGCCGCCGCGCGTCTTCGCCTGGTCCTCGGTGAGGTCCAGAAAGACCACAAGGTCCGGCCGCGGCAGGCCCACTTCCGGCCCGCGCGCCCACGACAGCGGCAGTAGCGCGTTGCCCTTGGCGGCCGAGTAGACCATACCGCTGTAGTAGTTACCGGTCACAGACGACCGTGGTTCCCGCGTGCAGCAGGGCCTCGATCTTGGCGGCGGCTTCCAGCGGTTGGCCGAGAAGAGCAGGTGGATGACGTGGTCGTCCATGGCGGCCTCGCTCTTGAGGTAGGCATCGATCATCTTGCCAATCGGGGTGGTGCGGTCTGGGCGAGTGGTTAGAAAAAGACCAGTTCCAAGGACATTCTAGCTGGAATTGGTAGAGGAGACGCAAGGAGACGCACCTGGAAACCGGAGGACCTCGACTTTGCGGCCTTGCTCTTGGAGTTTTTTTTTCGAGGATCTGCACCTGCGTGGTCTTGCCGCTGCGGTCGAGGCCCTCAAGGACAATGAGAGCGCCGCGGACGGGGCCGTGCTCGAGCCGGCTGCGTCAGGCTGTGTTTCGGCCATGGTCTGCGTTTTGGTTGTGTTTGGTTGTAACTTAGTAGCTTAAGGAATGATATGATCTGATGTCTTTTGAACGCTGGCTGGCGCGAGGCCATGCGTTCCCCAAGCTCGTTGACCCCGCCATGTCTTCTAGCGCCTTTTCAGCACACCACCAGTGCTGCATGCACTAACAAGGAGACACCACCAAGAAACTTCATGACCAGCAGCTTCACAAAAGCTTCGAGGAACCTGATTCCAAAAGGCAAAGAATTTAATGAAAGATCAAATTGAAATCTGTTGGTTGAGGCCAGAAATATAGCCTTTACTGCATAACATCGTGCAAATATCGTGTCCAAGCAAAAACAGCAAGCAACAACTGAAAATAACAAGAAAACAAAGAAAAACAGAAGGCAAATATCCTTATCCAGAAACGCCAATAAATCCAGTCCAACCCAGTAAATAGATGCAAACTTGCATATAGCCCAGATATATCCTTTTCGTAGAAACGAAAGCCCAAGATCCCAATATAAGCCCAGAAAGAGAACCGCATACTAGAGAAGAGACGGACGAGCCGGAAGAGGCACCCGGCGCAGAGAGAGTGGAAAAAGAGAAAACGAGAATCCAGAACCCGTGGCAAAAAATTAATGGTATAAAACGGCAAAAGCAGAGACAAAGGAGAGGGGCAAACTGAAGGAAACGACAACGACATGACAAAAGAAGGTAAGAAACCACGTAGAGCAGACTACAGGTCGTCGTCCTTTTGGCTGCCGCTCTCCCACAGCTGGAAGCTCTCGCCTGTGCCCTCTATCGCTCCAGAAGCGCCGCTGCGCACGCCGGGTTCTCACGGTTCGACATAATGTCCTCGACAGCAGTCTCTGTCACCTCAGGGACCTCGATAGTCTCGACGGTCTCGACGGTCGCGACGGTCGCGACGGTCGCGAGCACAATCTCCTCTGCCTTGGGCAGTCTCTGTCTCCACGGGGGACTCTTCGTGGAGGAGAGCGGCCAGGCTCAGCCGCTCCTGGGTCTCGTGCTGCGGCTTCGGCTGCGGCAGCTCCTCCTCGGTCTCATCCGACGCCACCAGCACGACCGAAGCCTCGTCACAGCCCTCCGCGTAGAAATCGGCAGCGTTCAGCTGCGACAGCGGGTTGCGAGCCTTGTCCACAGACATCTCATCTGTGGATGAGGCCGAAACAGCAACAGCGGCAGCGGCGGTGTGTTCGCTGCGCGCCGTGCTCGTCTGGCTAACGTCGATTGGGCGGCGGGATGTTCTCCTTGTCGCGGCCCTCGGCCCGCTCCCGCTTTGCCTTTTGCTCAGACTCCTCGTCGCTGCTGATATCCAGGACGCAGGTGCTGTGCTGCAGCAGGTTGGTCATCTCCTGCTCGGGTGTGTCCTCGTGAATGGTAAACTCCCACGAGCGCTCGAGACCGGTCGTTCTCGTCCAGCAGGGAAGTTGTGGGCAGGGCCGATGCGGCCAGGCGCGCGTCAAACGACGACAGCGTGCCCTTGAGAGCAGCATCGAGCGAGAAGGGGGCGGATGCGCCAAAGTTGGACGAGGCGGACGAAGCACGGGCCAGGCCGGAAGAGGCACGGCGCTTGCTGGTCAACAGACCGCCACGGCGCGAGGCGCGGATGGGGCTGCGGCCGGCCAGCGACGAGAAGGACGGCGTGGACGTGAGCGAAGACGGAAGCGAAGAAGCAGTCATAGGCGAACGGATCGGGCTGGTACTGCTGAACTTGGCGGACATTTTGGTGGAGGGCGCGCGGGGCTTGAGCACGGCACGCGGCGAGTCGAGAGGGACGACGGCTTGGCGTCAAAGATGTTAGCCACCGACGAAAGGCTGGCCTTGGTGAGCGTGAAAGCCGGCTTTTTGAGCATGTTGTTGTTGCTGTTGTTGCTGCCATTGCTGCCGTTAACGCCCTTGGACCGTTTTGCCGAGAGATGGGGGTCGACGTTCTCCGTGTCCTCGGACTCGCTCCAGACGGCGGCCTTTCTCTTGGACGCGAGAGGTTGAACAGCTGTTCGGTTAGTACATTCATCAGCAGCAAAAGAACCCGGGAAACATCCAGATCTACTGCCTACCATTCTGTCTGTTCTTGGTGCTCGTCAGAGCCTGAAGCCGGGCTCCGTCGAGGGGAGCAAAGGGCTGCCTGGCCATGGTTGCCATTTTGTCTGTTGGGTTGGTTTTTTTTTCGAGAAAAAGAGAGAAAAAAGTTAAAACGCGTGTAGGGACAATAATGTGGCGTTTTGGTTGCCGGCTTTAAAGAGCGTGGGTGCTGAACGAGCTGTCGACTTGAGATCCGAAGAAGAAAGTGATGTCGAAAAGCTTCCTCGATGTTTGTCTGATCGAGGCACAACGCACGTTATGAATAAAAGCCGAGGACGGTGGCAAGGGAGATGTTGTGAAAGGGATGCAGAAGTTGACAGTTGAATTGTATGAAAGGGAGAGGAAGAATAAGAAGATTGGAAGAAGGAAATGTGAGGGAATAGAGAGAGTGGGAAGTCAAGAGGGAGAGGAATGAGTGTGGGCTGAAAAGGGCATCTGGGACAGAGGAGGACTAAAAGGAAAGGGGGGAAGAACGAAGGGGAAGAGGGAAGGAGCGAGAGGGCGTTCAGGGCGTCACGCGTTGGCGTCCAAAACTTTAAGAGGCTAATGGACTGTGTAATAGACTGTAGGCGGAAGTGGCACTTGGCCTGGGCTTTGGGCCGCACGCAAGAACACAAGTGGGACGGGCTACGAGGGGCTGCTACAGTGGGCAGTGGGCAGGGAAGGAAATACAAGCAAGGACCAAGGACCCCAGGCTGGCCGGGGTTTCCTGGGCCAGGCCATTGGCTGTGCGCGCTTTCCTATCAAGGCCGCTCCGAAGAGGAAAGGTGGGGCGCGGCACTCGAGAGGAAAGAACGCCAGTTACAAGGAAGGTACGAAGCAGGTTACGATGCAGAGGGAAGAGAAGGAACTGGCTACGAGTCGAGGAAAGAGCGGACGGTTGCAAGGCAAGAGCAGATGTGCAAAGGTACAGAAGTGGAAAGTGACAGGCGAGTGACATGAACGACAGGAAAGAGCGAGGGAAAGGCAGAAACCGGGAACTGAACAGAGCCTCAAATGAGAGGAGAATGAGGACAGTGAGAAAGAAGCCCAGAAAAGGAGGAGACGAGCCTAGCTGGCGAGACGGCCTCTCCGCCAGTAAGCTCAGTCGTGGACAGAGAACGGAAACACGGGACTCCATGGACGAGGAAGCGCCCTGCTGCAGGTCTTGTATGAGGTCGAATAGGGCGAAGCACAAAAGAAGTGCAATTAAGAAGTGCAGGAAGAAAAGATGTTCAGACACCCCGGAAAGATACTTGACAAGACACGCTAATGCCACGGCGAAGCAGGTTACCCGGCGAGGCTTGCCGACGACAGGAAACCCAAGAAAAGCCAGAAAACCGGACCAGACAGACGCAAGGGATGCGTCCGCGCTCCGTCAGAAAGTCAATCTACGAATACGGGCACAGGAAGGACGCAAAAGTACGACCGTAACGAGCTGCACTGCTGCGTTGGCGACCGGTCGCGCCAGTGCCGGCCTGCAGCTCGTTTCTCTTTTATTTCTTTTTTTCCCTTTTTCTTTTTTTTTCGTTCAGTGCTCTTTCCCTTGTGGCAGCCAATGGCGCCCTCTCATTGGCCCGCCCAAATTAAGACCAGCTTTAGTGCTAAACAACTTGCAGCCTTCAAGGGGCGCCATCGGCCAATGGCGCGCGTCATGCAGTCCCTAGCCAATCAGCGCGTCGTACTTGTGCTCCCTTCCCGAGGAGACCCACATCTATCCGTGCCGCTAATGAGGGCCTCTGCATTGTGGACTACCTACTCGTAGAGAGAGCCTTTATGACCTGAATGGCCCTGATGGGGCTTGTTCCAGGGCTCTCTACGCGTCGTGCTCCCTTTGGCCCTGTTTATGCCTCGCGTCAGCTGAAACCGAGTTTTAAGGCGACGAGGAGCATGCAAAAAAGCAATGAGTAATGAGGAGATGTATTCATGAGTCTTAATTCATACGACGTAATACATAATCAGATTAATGTCGTCGAGGGTGTCGGGAACCGAAAAGCAGAGAGAAAATGATACGCCGAGGATGGCCACCAGTTAAAACGCCGTTGGAAGCAGACAATGCAGCCAGCAGGGCCGCAGAAGGAGAAACGAGGAAGCGCAGCCAGAGACAGAAGCGCAGGCGCCGAGGGGCAGTGCAGCCCAACGGGGGATATGCAGGAAAGATGAAGAGACAGAAGAAGAAAACGCAGGAGAAGATGCCGATCCGAGGAATGAAACAGAGAACAAAGGAATCCCAAGCAATCAATATGACAATACGAGCATAGGGATGCAAAAGAACCAAAGGAGCAAAAGAAAAGTGAAAAGAAGAGACGCTGTGGCAAAGAAAACGGAAGGAAACCCCGCTCCAGCGATCCTCGTCAGAGACAAGAAACAATCCGAGGACGATCCGGGAGAATCTTGGCAAGAAGGCAAGGACTATCAGCGGGGAATCACGAGCGCCCGTGTGCATTCCAGCTGGCTGCAGCCTGAAATTGCACCACAAGCACGGAGAACACGTTGGATGAGCTTTTAACCGAGCCTCACTTGACCTCACCCTGTGAAAGTCGATCGAGGCAGCACGCCTGTACAGTCGGTCATGCTGTTGATGTTGTAGACACCGAGCAGACTCATCCGGAGGTATTCCGATGCAAAGGCCTGGAAGGTTAGTAAAGGGGAACGATGTAAAGAAAGTCATGTAGAAAAGAAGAAAAGGAAGAACACCCACCGTCTGCCATACGGACCGGCCGGCTGGCGTGCCAAAGAACTGAAACGTTGACTGCGCACTGCTCGACTGCGCCAGCGCCACGTCACTCGGGAAGCGGTACACACCCGGCGGCGGCGTCGCGGCCAGGGTTGCGTTGTAGTAAGCATTGTCCCACACGCCGGGCGTCGGGTCCTGGCTTGCGCCCGCCTGGCCCGGCGCCACATAATACTGCTGGCTGACTGTGTGCGCGCCCAGCAGCGCCGCCAGCCCGGCCGGTGTGAACGTCTTGGCCGCAAACAGCGCGGCAATGGTGTCGAGAGGGTCGGGCAGCAAGTTGTCCAGCGCGGGATTGGTGTTGTCGACGCGGCCAACGTAGAAGCGCATGCGCGGGCCCCCGGGACAAGAAACGACAGCCGTCATGGCGGCGAGCTGGATCAGGTCGGCCATGGAGGCGCCGTGCTGGTGGTAGCGCTCGTACCAGGCCACGTCTGGTTGGCAATGGCCTGCAGCCCAATGTTGACGGGCCGGGCCAGCTCGGCGGGCGACAGCACAATGGACCCGTCGGCACCGCCGCCGCCATAGCCCGCGTTGGTGTCCCAGGCCGCCGCGTCGTGGAAGCCGAGCCGGACAGCACCACGGGCCATGCTGGAACAGCCACCGGTGGCCGGGTCACTGAACAGGGCGTACATGTCCAGCATGGCATACTTGTGCACGCAGCAGGCGTCGGCAGTGCAAGCAGCCGAGCCCAGCGGACCCGGGGCATCGTACAACGGATGCTGTCCCCCAGAGGCACGCCACCATTGCCGGACAGGACGGCCTTGATGTTGGCACCGACGGGTGTCAGAGATGCGTCGGGAAGGTTGGCAAGATCACCAAGGACGGTGGTCGAGCCAAGGAAGCCGGCCGGTGCACGGCTGCTGTGGTGATGGTCGTGCGCTGGCATCCTTTGAAGATCCGCCAGCAGCTTGCCCATGCCGGGGTATGCCATGACAAGAGGACCAAAAGCGAGGACGGGAACCAGGAGGAGTCTCATTGTGGTGGTCGTTTGTTGATGCGGTGTGATTCTTGGCTTGCTCGGTGAAGACGCTGTCCGGGTCCTTTATTTCGTTTGGAGTATCAATGTTGTAATTTTGTGCTCGACTGCCGTGTCTTTCTCCTTGTGTGTCGTCGTCCAAGGTAGATCTGTCGCTTTGTCGCTTCCACTTCCCTCTCGAGGAGAGCCAAGTATCGCCATTGATATATATCCCGAGTTCTACAGCTTCGATCCAGTATGGGCTCTACGCAAGACACGACACGTCCAAGTGGCAAGTAATGCATGGCCGGCCAGCCATTGTAAGAATGTAGTGGACGAAATGAAGAGGCTGACACGGTGATATCTCAAGGTCAGACTATGTTGTTGCCATTCGACACTGTAAATTTGCATCGCCAGCCTGTGATTTTATGTGGATAGTTCGAGAGGGGGGGGGTGGGATATAGATAGTTCATGTCAATATTAAATAAAATAGTTGTTGCGTAGAGTATTGTTTGAGTAAATTAAACCCTCTTCCTTTTTTTTTCTCTGGCAGATTTATGGGGGAACATGTGTCCATAATAAAATAAATCAAGTGAAATAATAAGCAAGTATTTTTTTTTTTTTTGAAAAACAAAGCTAAACCACCACATCTAAAATACAAAAAAGGCACATAATACCAACCACGAGTTTACCTCGGAAAGGACAGCAGCTTGGGACAAACTTATTGTTTGTTGGCATCGGGTGCTTTAAGGCTGGCGACTGCTTGATGAGGCTGAACCGCCGCCTGCCGCCCTCAAAATACTCTGCCGCAGGAAGAGGCCAGCCGCCCGGGTCAGCCACAG
This sequence comes from Sporothrix curviconia, assembly GCA_016097085.2. NCBI lineage: Eukaryota > Fungi > Ascomycota > Sordariomycetes > Ophiostomatales > Ophiostomataceae > Sporothrix > Sporothrix curviconia. The sequence continues at coordinate 169,624 of JADMNF010000028.1, forward strand.
TCCCGATGCGCATAAACAGATATATTAGCCGCTGTTCTCTCAACCTCTCGCAGCCAGCGCAGCAGCGCGTATATTTTAATATATGCCATTATGCACTTACCAGTGACTGTCTTCTTCGGCAGGGGAGGTAACAACATGGCCACTCCAAGACAGCTGGCCCGCCTCTCAACACCACACAAAGCTCACGTTTTTTTTCACTGCCCACGTCTTTGTTGTCGTTGGAAGTGTACATGACATTCGTGCCTAAATACAATAATGGAGTTTTGTGCGTTTTATCTTGCTCTTTTTTCAACCAATCGTACATGTCAATGCCACCCGCCCTGCGTCCAGCCCTTTTCTTTTTCTTTGCTTTTTTCTTGTCTTTTTTTCTTCTTTCATTCACTCTAGTGAAGAGGGAAAAAACCTACGCAGATCGCTTCTTCGGTCCGCTCTTCTTCTTGGCCGCTGCTGCCTTCTTCTTGCCGCCGCCCGTGTTCTTGGCCGACTTGTCCGACGACAGCATCCGCTGCTGCGCCAGCAACTCTTTCCGCTGACGCAGCTTGCTCGTTCGCGCTGTGTCCGCCGGTGCCGCAGCACCGCGCTCCGGCTGCCGTAGCGCCGCGTGCCGTTGTTCTTGCCCATCAGCCGGCCAATCGCGAAATTGCTCTCGCGGTACGCGTAGTTCTTGTTGACGTAGAGCACGCGGTTCGTGCGCTTGATGCGGATGTAGGCGTTCCACCGGCGCGCCGCGCGGGCCGCCTTGGTCTCCTTCTTCTGGGGCACAGCAGCAGCAGCGTCGGCAGCCAGCACGGCGTCGGCAGCCTCGGCAGCGGCTGTCTCGCCCTTGGTGGGCCCGGTAGCAGCGGCAGCGGCGGCGCGGCGGCCTCGGCCTCGCCCACCTCAACGATGCCGGCTTTGCGGATGACCCTCCGCGGGATGCCGCTGCGCGTCAGCGGCTCGAACGCGGGCGCGGCCTTGCGGGGCACGGCCACGAGGCCCAGGCGGCGCTTGCGGGGGGCATTGGGTGAGTAGGGCAGGGTGTCGTTGCGCTCAAAGGTGATGCCGATGTACTGGCGGTCCGGGTGGCGCTGGGGGTCCCGGTAGTACTTGACGTAGCCGGCAACGGCGGCGTGGATGGTGTGGTCGCGGCGAGGATGGTGTTTTCGCCGGGGAACCACAGCGTGCCGCGCTGCTTGTAGATGATGGTGCCGGGGAGGACATATTGGTCTGAACGTCAGCGGAAGAACTGCAGCCATCATATTATCATATCATGGGTCTTGGAGGCTCACCTCCCACGCGCATTGGCGCCCATCTTCTTGGGCAGCGTCTTCTTGTTCTTGAGCTTGTAGGCACCCTGCGCCTTGACGGACGCAAACCGGTGGCCCTCCACGGCAGCATTGGCAGCAACAATGCCGTTGCGGTGGTATTAATGGCGCCGTGGCTGTCGTCGTCGTCGTGGGCCGCATGGCCGCGCCGGATGGGCAGCCGTAGCTGCATGAGACGCATTGGGAGGTGTGGACACGGGAGGCAGCGAGAGCAGCTGTCAGTGGTTCGGTTCGGCTCTCCTGAAGTTGTGTCAGGGTGTCGTCGTGCTTCGCCGTCTCGTGGTCGCCGTCGCAAGCAAAAGTCGCATGAGGTTTGCTGGTCCCGGCCAAACTGCTAAAATTTCAGAATTGGCGATCTAGCTGCACGTGACACTTTTCAATGGACGCCGTGCACTAATCAGGACTAGCGCGAATTGGACGCAAGCTCGGCTTGGGGAAACTCCCAACATGCTGGACTAGGTATTTAAAAAAGTATTAAAATCTGTTAAATATCAAACAAAACAGCTCGACACCAGTTGTATTTATTTTATCTGTGGTGAACGAGGCTTGTCAATAGCTTGCCTTCCTGTGAGTTTGGCTGTTGCAAAATCTGTGGGGCACCAGGGGCACCTTCCCGTGCTACTCTCGTGAGGCGACTTGTGCCACTTTTGTCTTACTGTGCTCTTTTTAGCTCCACAGCCTTCCCATCTTCAACTAACTTCATCTCGAGCTCGCGTGCACCACCTCGGTGACATTGACATCGACGACGACGACGACCAACGATCACACGCGCAACCCACGTCACTCCGCGTCTTTTCCTCTTTTCCCTCGCTTCGCTCGTTTACGGCTGCTTTGACACTGGCCCAATCCGCTCGCAATGTTCCGCCCTCTCGCCCTCCTCGCTCTGGCCCTCTTTGCGGCCATGGCCAACGCCCAGTTCGGCTTCTTTGACCAAATGTTTGGCGGCAACGGCGGTGGTGTGGCCAGCAGAACAACGGCCCGCAGAATGTGCCGAGCGACTCGGCGTGGTACCGCGGCAGCGTCGAGAAGATGTACTGCGATAAGTACCTGTGCCCGGATACGTTGGGTGAGTTTCCTTCTTTGTTTTCTTCTTTGCGTCTTTTCTTTTTGTGCTTTTTGCATCGCCTCTACGCCTCTATACGTATTGACCGCATTTGCCCTGCGCCTCCAGCCTGCGTCCATTTCCCGCACCACTGCCCGTGCCCGTTCCCGGCCATCGAAGACAAGATGGAGCTGGCCGAGGGCCACCGGCTGTGCGCCTCGCGCGGCGGGTTCAAGACGGCGAGACGGCGCGCAAGATTGAACTGGCCCGGAAGGGGATGCTGTAGGGTGGCGGTGGTATGAAGGCAAAAAGAAAAACAAAAAAACAGGGAGAGTAAAAAAAAGATAAAGAAAGACACGGCTCTATTTGTACAATGAGAAAACGACTATAGATACACGACGAGGGAAAATAGACTCTGGATTGCGTCCATTTTCACGCCCGAGAAAGTTTATGCGGCATCCGCCATGACACTGTCTTGACCGGCTTGGCCATCTGGGCCGTCTTGGCCATTCTGATTTTGTTCATTACTCGCATCCTCCTCGCCCTCCCCGTCATCGCGCGCCCTCTTCGTTCGCATCCTCCTCCTCGTCATCATCATTATCATCGTCGTCGTCGTCGTCGTCGTCGTCGTCGTCGTCGTTTTCCCATCCTCGTCGTCTTCATCGTCGGTTGGCAAGGGCATGATTGTCTGGGCAATGGCGCCCATGGCCTGCAGCCACGCCTGCATCGGCTCCATGACATCGGCCGTGTGTTCCACATCGACCCTGCTGTTGAACACCACATTGTGCGGATTGTGGGTTTCCGAGTCGGCGCTGTCGTCGACGCCCAGGCTGAGGAGCGAGACATGCTTGAGCTGAGTGCCCAGCGGATCGTTGGCCAGCGCGCCCAGAAACTTGTTCCAGATACTGCGTGGGTTCTCCGGACCACCAGCCGGCAGGCCAAGGCGACGTGCGACAGGGTCAGGTGCTCGAGCGCGGGCAGGCGGCGGAGCAGCCCCAACAGCACGTCATAGCGGCAGCCAGTGCGGCCGATCTCGAAGCGGCGCAGGCGCGCGGCAAAGGGCATGGTGATGTCGGGTGAAGCCGGGCAAGGCAGGGCTGCCCTGGGTAAAAGGGTAGTAAGCCGGCAGGGGCGCGCCCAGGGCATCCAAAAAGATGCTGCCGCGCTGGGCGCTGGCAAACTGCAGGTTGAGGCGCAGCCACTCGATCCCGGGGCAGTGGGCGAGCCAGGCGTGCAGGGGCAGACCGGCCACTGCGACTTCCTGGAAGCGATTGCCCCGAGAATCGACGCTGCCCATTCCGGCTGTTCCAGCCGGATTGCTGGGCGAACTGCAGGTCCAGGTGTAGCCGGCGAAGGCCGGCTAGGACGGCGAGGGCCGGGCACGTTGGGCACGTCGGGCGGCACAGGTATCGGCGTCAGGTCAAAGGCCGTTCCCGTCAGGCCGTGCGCGTGCGACCGCAGCAGCACCTCGAGGTTGCGGGGCCGCGCCTTGGCCTGGGCGAGCGCCGACAGCACACAGAGCCAAAGGCCTGCGAGGAGAACACCAGGTCCAGCCGGAGCCCAGCAGCATCTGCGACGTCACGTCGCCCATCTGCTCCAGAGTGTGCCTAAAGCCGTAGCTGCGCCAGGGCGCATAGGCGCCGTCGCGGTACCGCGTGTGCGAGCAAAAGTCGCGAATGTCGACGGTTCTCGAGGTGGGGCAGCTGCGCAAACGCCGCCGCGAGCAGCTTGCACGCCGCGGCCCGTCATCAGGAGCGACTGCTGCTGCGCGACGCCCATATGGAAGGCAACGGCATGCTCGGAGTGTGCGGAAGTTGTGGATGGGCGCCTGCGAGAACTTTTCAAGGCCAATGGAGACATGGCGCAGCGTTTGGCTGAGGGCCGGGTGCTGGGCGATGCCGAGCAGAGCCTGCAGACTAAAGTCGGTGGAGCATGAACTGCTTGCGGCGGAAGAACTCGTGGCTAAATGAGTGGAAGAGGGCGCGCTCGAGGGTGCGCGCGAGGTGAGGCGGAACAAGCGCAGAGGTCGGTGGTGTTGAGGTGGCGGGTGATGCGGAGGAGGAGCTCGATCGGCAGGCGGGCGAGCGGGTCCGCCGCCAGGCCGGGGCCTGGGGACGGTGTCCGTAGATGGCATGGTGAGCTGGGGCGGGTGTGTGGGCAAACAGTTGCGTATGTAAAGACAGGGGCAAAAAGTGAAGCTATTCAGAAGGCGTTGGCAATGTATTGTGAGAAGCAGCTGCCGCGTTGGGAAGGTGCACTGGGGGATGGGTATGAATGGGTATTAGTACGCCGTGTCTGGTGCAGTCGCTCCTTCCATCAGGACCAGGCCCAAGACCAATTGGTTCGCTGGTGGTGACTTTGGTGCCTTTTGGCGAGGTTGAAGCGGATCCTGGCGCCCTGGTTGCCTATTACTGGGGAGGAAGGTGCGAGGTGGGAATGGTTGGGCTGGAAAGGCTGAATCGGAGAAGGGGCCACTGGATGCCTAATTGTGGAGTGTGGACAAGGCTGCAGTGGGTCTCTAAGTGGAGGCTAGGGCTAGACGGGCTAGGTGGGTCAGGAATATCTTGAATCTCAACACACTTGAAGAATGACTGTATTTCGCCCAACGCCGATGCAATCTATATTACGACAAACCCATGATATTTAAGGGGGGAAAGTAAAAAAAGAAAAAAAGAAACTGGCCACATCTACACGAACGACCCCGGCACGTGGATGGTGCTGTAGTCGTCCCAGACCGGCTCGTTGCGTTTCTCGTTTGCTTTGAGGCCCTGAACGGCCTTGTCAAACAACCGCTTGCCCTTGACGGGTGGCGGCGGCGGCGGTCGTGCGCCTAGGGGCCCCGTGGGCGGCGGGCGCTCTGGGGCGCCGTCGCTGCGCGTGCCGCTGCTGCTCCCGCCGGCCATGCTGCTCATATACGTTGTGTACGAGCTCATGCGGCCGGTCTCGTACAGCGGCCGAGGCCCGCCACTCCCAATGCCGCCGACGCCAAAACTGGCCGCCGGGGCAGGGCTCGGGACGGTGCTCGGAACCGTCGAAAGCGCTGGCTGGTAGCTGTACCGCGGCACGCCGCTGCCGGCAGCTCGGGACAATGGTGGCCGCGCGGCACGGCGGCGGGCGGTGCAGCCGGGGGCGTGGGCGGATACGGCGCGGTCTGCATGTGCATGGGCGGCAGGTAGGTGGGCTGCGGCGGGTAGTACTGGAATGGCGAGGGCATGGGCGGCATGCCGTACATGTGCTGGGGCGGATCGGCGGCACGGGCTGGATCTGGTGCTGCTGCTGCTGCATGTTTGGCGGGGCAAAAAGGTCGATGGGTGCGGCGGCAGCTTGATCGAGGACGCCGCCTTAGCGCTGTTGCCCTCGTCGACGCGGCTCCAGAGCTCCTGGCGCTCGACGAGCGTGGCGGCGCTGGGCTGGCCAAAGGTCTCGCCGCCGAGCGTGCTCGTCGACACGGTAGGGTCGTCGTCCTCGCCGTCAGGCACGTCCTGAATGGTGACGCGCATTCTCCGTTTGGGGGGAACGACAGCTACAGGGGCTCTTCCCTGCGTCACTGGACGACCGGCTGTCTGTCGCCATGGCGGTCGTGTCAGCTTCGGTTGCCGTGGCGGCCTCGCTGCCGGCATATGGATGCCCCGAGATGCCGTCTCCCAGGATGCCGTCGATGAGGGCTTGGCGGCCAGCGTCTGGGCCTCGGGGATGGGCGGGGTCAGCCACGGCAGCACAAAGGGCTGGGTCGTGCGCTCGACAATCAGCAGCACCGCCGTCATGTCGAGGCAGTCCATGATGCACGCCGCCAGGCCGGCCTGCAGTGGGCTGCGCGAGGACTGGCTGTCGGCGGGCAGGCTGGCCAGCGTGATGGCCACGGCCAGCAGGGACACGGCCCAGAGCCCGGTGGTTATGCGGCCGAGCATGATGATGCGCGTGTGGCGGGAAGTGCGCTTCTTGGACGTGAGGCCCTCGACGGGTCGGGCCGCCGTGCGGCCAGCATGTGGACGGCCATGTACGCGAGCCCAAAGATGCTGGAGATGAGCACAAGGCTCTCGGTCAGGCCAATGGCCTTGGCGTTGATGGTGATGGTGCCGCCGAGGACGAGGCCGGCCACGATGAGGCCGATCATGAGAAACAACAGGTTAAGCCCAAAGGCGGCCATGGCAATCTTGGGCAGAGGCAGCCACGGCGGTGCCGCATAGAGGCCGCCGGGGGACTTGCCTGATGACGATGATGGTGCCGACGAGTCGTCACCCTCTTCTTTTGATTTTGAGCCGCCGCCCCACGGCCACTTTTTGAGCTTGGCTCTGATCGCGGCCAGCGACGGCCCGACCTCGTCGTCGTCGTCTTTTGCCATTGGAGGGGAGGGGAGGTGCTGTCGGCCAAGGTGTTGCTAAGAGGCGAGAGAGATCGTGGTGGGAGAGAGTATGTTGTTGAGGCTGGAGGTCGGCCAGAGCTGGCCCCCTGTGAAGGAGACGCCCAGGCAGGTGAGTTCTGTTGGTGTTGGGCCGTCTATGACGATGCCCGTAGAGGCGAGTTTCCAAGATCTCCCGGGATGGCAGCAAACATCACGATGCTGTACATCTGGAGGTGCACATGTGAGGACTCAACATTGGGATATCACGGGCAAAGCAAAGACGAAGCACTTCCCCTCAAAAACCAGTCGTTTACAATCTTTCTACATTCCAGGCCCTTTTCGGGGTGCGCTGGCAGCCGGGCAACGGCGTGGTGAGGCAGACGAAGACAGCATGCCAGTCTCCGGGTGTATCCAAATTGGCTTTCGAGGCACATTCCAGCGCATTGGTGCATTTTGCGTGCGTGGGCAAGCAGCAGCACAATGTCGTCATCGTTTTCACGGCTATGTATCAAATTAGTGTCCATTGATTCAAGAGGGAGGAAGTGCATGTGCAATGGTAAGAAATGCTGTTATCTCGAATGAGTGGCGGTTTTTCGTGACGTCGTGATGCCTCATTTTGGTGGTCTTTTGTTCTGGTTGGCTGCCTCTGCTACAGCGCCCAATGGTCGGCTAACGTCGCCGTCTCTGGCTGCCATACGCCGTCCTGCCCCCAGGCCCCTGTCCCGCTTTCGGACTGCCGATAGGCCGCTACGACTCGAATTTCGCTACGAGGCAGGCGCTGCCGATAGTCCGATCCCCTGCCGTCCACTGTTGTCCCCTGGAGTCCACTGCTGGCCTCCTGTAATCTTGCAGGATCCCGTCCCCAATTCGCGCGCATTGCCCCCAACCCCGCCGAATATGCCTCCTGCAGGCAGCTGCACCCGAGCATGACTCGTGCCGGGTCGTCGCATTGGGTGGGCAGAGGAACGCACGCTTCTTTCTTTTTCCGTTAGCGGGCCTTTTTAGCAGCAAGCCACTGAACAAGCCCGCCGAGTCCGCCCGCCTTGCTCCTTCCTTTTGTCGCCCATCCTCGTGCTTTCTTCTTTCCGAGCGAGTGGCGGGCAGGCGCTCCTTCCTCACTGATAACAGGCGCAGCGCAAAGCACCGTATTGGACCGCCCCTGCCAAAACGGCCAAATTCTTAGACCACGACGGCCGCCCGCCCAAATCTCAACACAACCAAGGCATCTTGTAATTCTACAGCCTCGAGCAATTGGCGCACGACGACGCCGTCGAACCTCTCTCGCTGTCCCCCTCCCTTCCCTCCTCTCCTCTTCCCCTTCCCTTCTGCACCGCCTCTCTGTGTCTACGCCGACGCCCGCGCCCGCTCTCCCGACTTCCGCCTTTTTCCTCTCCATTGACGGACTCCGCCTCCGCTGGAGCATGGAGGCAGACGCTGGCTGCTTTTGAGGACCGAAACGACGACGATCTACGAGCACGAGACGACGAAACTAGACTGTTGAATGGAGACACCGAAACAGCCAGAAGCAGCAGCGGCAGCAGCGGCAGGACCGCCGCCGTGCCGACAGCCGGCTCCGGGACAGCAGCAGCAACAGCAGCAACGACGACGGTGACGACGACAACAACGACAGCGACAGGCGCGGCCGATAGCGCCGGCAAAAAGGTTTCGCAGACATGCGTCACCTGCCGGGCGCGCAAGGTGCGCTGCGACGGCCGCCGCAGCATCTGCTCCAACTGCGAACGCCTCGGCTTCCCCTGCGCCTTTGACGATGCCGAGGTGGTGGCAGCTGTCCAGCCCGAGACCACAGCCGCGTCTGTGTCCGCGTCCGCAGCACCCACAGCGTCGGCGCCCGCTACGGGCACGTCCGTGGCCGACATCCTGTCGATCCCCCGCCGCCGCGCGCGGCAAGCCTGCCAGAACTGCCACTCGCGCAAGGCCCGGTGCACGGGCGGAACGCCGCAGTGCGACCGCTGCCGCACCCTCGGCATCGAGTGCGTCTACCGCCGGGCAAGCGCACACGCCTGAGCCCCGTGCTGTCGGGGTCTGTCGCGGGCGAGAGAGACCTCCAGCAGCCGCCGCTGCCACAGCCATCATCGGCATCACAGCAGTTTGAGCGTGGGCTGAGCGAGTCCTCGGAGCACATGGACGACGGGATGCTCGTTCCAGGAGGCGGCGGAGGACAGCCGCTATCGGGACCGCTTGCTGCTGCAGCAAAAGCCGCACACCTCGGCGGGCCACGACCGACGGGGGGCCACCTCCCTCCGCCAGACAACGGCAACGGCAACGGCAGCGCCGACCTCTTCCCCACGCGGTTCGTGCCCGCCCGAGGTGCTCGAGGCGCTGGCCATGCGCACCTTTGACCAGTTTTTCCGCCACATCCACCACATCCCGACGTTTGCCTTTCTGCACCGCGCCTCGCTCATGCAGCGGTACGCGCAGGCCTCGTCGACCGCCCGCTGCTGCTCGCGCTCGTCGGCATCACGTCGCTCATGACGGACCTGGGCCCGGGCACGCGTGAGCTCGGTAAGCAGTGCATCGCCGAGGCCGAGGCTCTGGTGCTGAGCCGCCTCGACCGGCCGTCGACGCTTGGCCTGCAGACGCTCGTGTTTTGTGATCCACCACCGCGTGCTGTCGGGCCGCTTCTCGTCGGCGTTCATGCTGCACGGCGTGGCCTCGCGCTTCGCGTCGGCGCTGCGCCTCAACCACGAGAACACGCGGCTGTGTTTCCTGGCGCGCGAGTCCCGCCGCCGCCTCATGTGGGCGCTGTACATGATCGACTCGAGCATGGCCAACGGCTACGCCGATTTTAGTTTGTGGGCCTACCGCGCCGACGCGCCGATGCCCACGCCGACGTCATGAACATCCAGCTGCCGTGCAACGAGCGCAACTTTGAATTTGACCTGCCCGAGCGCACGGAGCCGCTGCGGCCGCCACCACGAGGTCCCGATGGATCGCTGCCGCCCTTGCCCGACGACATTGGCTTTCTGCGCTGCACGTGCGCATCCGGTCGCTGCCGTGGCGCATCCTGCAGTACACCAAGGACGTGACGTCGCCTCTCGGTGGGAACGGAGCCAGTGGAGGAGGAGACAGGTGGTGGTGCATCGGACGGTATGGGCATGGACGTCGAATTGGCCACGGCTGCATCGTCGATGCTGGACACGACAATCGACCCTTGGCGGCCCCATCGATGTCGCCAGCATCCCGGGCCGCGTCGCCGAGATTGCGGACGAGCTCGACAGCTTTGCTTGCCCGGCTGCCCGTCAGCTTTCGCTGGTCCGAGGCCAACGTGCGCCTGCGGACCTATTCTCCGCGCCTCTGCGTGTTTCTGATGACGCACGTCTGGTGGAGCAGTGCCACTGCGAGCTGTACCGTCTCGCTCTCGTCGGCCTGCAGGAGCCCTGCCCGCCGTACATTGCCCAGCTGACGCCAGTTCCCGACGTTTGTGCACCCACTGCGCGCCCAGGTGCTCGAGCACGCCAGCGCCATGGCCGAGATGTTCCGCTGTGTCCTGACGCTGGAGAACGGCGTGCCCGTCACCGACCTCGACCTGCCGATTTGTCTGTACCAATGCGTGCGCCTTTTGTTCTACATCAGCCGCACGAACCCGGACGACCCGCAGGCGTTGCCGCACGACTCGTTCCTCGAGCTGGCCGGCGTGTGTACGCAGGTGCTGGAGCGGACGGTGACGACGCCGGCGACGATCCGCATCCGCGCCAACCTGCAGAAGCTCATGGCGCACGGGCTGAGCACGGCGGCGGCGACGTCGGCCGGCGGCGAGTTGGGGCGCGCCGAGCGGCCGCAGCACGCCCGACGTTGTGCACATGTGAGACGGAGGACGACATGTCGACAATGTTGCGGCGGCAGTGAGCAGCAACAATGTGATGGGCGAGCAACGGAAACGGTGTCGTGCAGCAGCACCCAGTCCATTGCTCCCCGGCTGAGCCAGCGCGCCTCGCCGGTCCGCCACCGTATGCCAAGTACATCACCAGCAACAGCAACATCACCATCAACAACAACAACAACAACAACAGCAACAACAGCAACAACAGCAACAACAGCAACAGCCACTCCCGCACATACCCACCACCAAAGCTCTCCCTGACCTGCCTGGTACGCCTGTCTTGTTTGACGCGTTCGACACACAAATGACGCCGGTCCCGCCATTACCACAGCAAGCAACACCCGTCGTCGGTCGTAGGCGGGAGTGCCCCACCGCCGACCACAGCCGGCGTCAGCTCGACCGGCTCGCCGCAGCCGAAGCTTTGGCAGCAGCGGCGGCGCGGCCGCCGTTGGACGCGTTTATCTGGACGTGGACAATTTTGGCGCGACGGACCTGGCGGCTGGTTCTCGGCGACTGGGTGACGAACAATGAGTTTTCGACTTAGGAAACGAAGCAAGCTTTTTATGGGAGCGATTTTTTTTCTTGGGATAGGATCTTCTGGACGATTGTTTGTGATAGCATGCCGATCTGGAGAGAAAATAGTAACTATACCACGGGCTATGAAGACGGCAATGCAGAAAGAAGAGTAGAAAGAGAGAGACGAGAGAGGAGACCATGAAAACCAATGGATAGAAAAAGAACCTAGATTCGCTTTTCAAAGTTTCCCCTTTTTATTTTATTTTTCTTCTTTTCCTCCCATCCCAAGTGTCTTCGTGTGCCTCTGTTACCCCCATCTTGCGCCTCATGTCTGCCAATGAAACAAACAGAAAGACGCCCAAACACGCGACCAGCCGCAGAGTACCCGGTACAGAGTATGTAATGAGAACTGCAAGGCAAAAGAGCATGGGTAGTACAAGTACTCTATACCAACCAGAGAATACGCCCTGTGCGCTCTCCGTATGTGCATGTTCTTCATGTACCGCGTACAGAGCGTGCCAGGAGACAGCCGATACGTTTACCTTTTGGGAAGATCTTCAATTCTGCCGTTTCTTTTGGGTTTTCAGCCAACGACAGTGCCCGTTTTTGCAGCGTCGTGCTTACGGTGCTGAATGTCGTGATAATTTTTAAGTGATAAAGAGTGGGTCCGTTTTTGTGAAGGAGGTACGAGTATGTTGAGAGTCTAGAGTACAACGTAAATACGGAATACATCGTCCAGACTGCAGCTGAGCTGGTCTGTGGGGCGTTTGGCAAGGCGAGTAGTGTTCCCCAATGACATGACCGCTCTTATTGTGTTTTATGTTGAAATGTATGAATGCTGACGCAAGTAAATGAAACGATCGTCTGATAAACAATAAAACGGCAAGCTTAGAATATACAGCATGCTGGCGCGTCTCTTTTCCACGGTTATCTCTTTCCTCGACCTCCGAGCTATGTACATGTAGACGGACTGCTTCGCTCCCTCTCACCGCAGAAGTGGTGTCTCCTCGCTGGCAGCCGCGCGTCGTCTTCGCCCTCGACCTCGACCTCGACTTCGGCCTCTTCATCGGCGCCCAGGCCATCTGCCAGCCCCAGCTGCTTCTCCCGGAAGATCCAGCCAGACACAGACCCGCCCCCGGGCCAGCAGCACCGACGTGGCCAGCACCACGGCCACCACGCGCCAGCCCGCCTCCACCAGGATCCAGTAGAGCACCGTGAGCACAATGAAGAAAAAGTCAATCTCAATGAAGCGCAGCACCGAGCGCGTCATCTCCTGGCGGTCGTCGGGCTGGTGCGTCAGCAGGCTCCAGACGCCAGGCCGTGCGAGGCCAGCGACAGCGCCAGGGGCACGGCGTAGACGGCCAGCAGCGACGGCGTGTGGCTCTCGAGGTAGAGCGTGCGAGTGCTGTGGCTGCGGATGGCGCGCTTGACCAGGAAGCGCACGCCCTGGCGGAGCAGCGAGACGTAGAACGGGGAAGAAGAGCCACGCGGCAATGGCGGCGGGCCGCGGCCGTCAGCAGCATGGCCAGCGCGGGCGCGACGTAGCCGAGCGCCACGGCCACGGGGATGGCCACGACCTCGGCCACGACGGTCAGGTGGCGGCCCTCGCCCAGCGACGCCGGCCCGGACGCCTCGGCAGCGGGTCATTCTTGGCGGCGGCAATGTCCTGCGAGCGCCGGAAAAAGGCCGGGATGATCAGCAGTTGCCACACCATGGCGCCGCCCCATCAGGTTGAACACGAGCCACGGCCCCGTCGGGTACGCGATCAGCACGCTCGGCCCGTTGCAGATGCGCGCCGCCTCGACCGTGCTGACGGTCAGCAGCGACGCCGGTGAAGGAGAGCACGACGCTCATCGTCGTAAAGGCGCGCGTCGAGCCGAACGGCGCCAGCGCTTCCTGGAAGAAGCTCACCAGGAAGCACGCGGGCGCGCCGAGCAGCGGATCTTGGAGAGGACCGGCAGGCGCGCGCGGGCGTGGCACTGCGAAAATAGCATGGCGACGTTGACGTCCGAGTGGACGAAGAGCACGCCGGCCGTCAGGATGGCCAGGACGACGGGCACAACTAGGAGATAGCGCAGGCCGATGCGGTGGATGAGGTGGCGGCGGCCCTCGGCGCGGCGGGCGTTGAAGGCGCGGACGCCGTCCTGCAGCGACTGCCACGCGGACGCGAGCCTTGGACGCAGCTGGTCCATGGTAAGATGGGGAGAGGGGAGGGGTTTGTCGAGGGCGAAGTTGACAAAGTTGAGGACGAAGTGAGGATTTGTCGGAGAAGAAAGATTTGGGGAGAGACCATGTCAGCGCGGGCTCGACAACGGTAGACACCACTCTGCTCGTGGTTGGTGTATCGCGTCAGATCTCGCTGTGGCGTGCGTGGAAGCCAGTCTCGGTGAGTGGCCGCCGTTCTATGTCGCCGTCTGTATCGTATGTGGTTTGTTGTCAAAGTGGTGATACTGAGAGAAGAAAGTCAGCAGGAGAGAAAAAGAGCGGTTACGTCGTTTTGGCGAAGGCATGCCCCACATGCTGTTGGCTGATGTGGGGTGGCTTTTACAGTGGGTCGCCTAGCGCCTGCTGCTGCCAGCCGCGCGTGGTTCGACCAGGCGGTAGCTGACGTCTTTGGCATCGTGTGAACTGCGCATAGAAGGAAAGAGCAAGGCAAATAAAGAAGTGCAGTATATATTTGCAGTGCATGATTCTGTATTGTGATTGTATATGTATATTGTATACGGGTATGCTGCGCATTATCATCGCACGCTCTTGTACGTGTGTCCGAAGGTAAGTAAAAGAAGAACGCCCGTCTGTATGAAGTGCTTTCCAGAGCCTGAACGCCGCGTTGATACAAAAAAGAGGTACCCAAACATAAGATGAAAGACAGAAAATGAAAAGATACGAAAAGAAAAGAAAAGAAACACAATATTACACGGCCATGTAGGACAGGTCGGGTAGGCCCCGGAGGATTGCTGTCGGCCAGCACTGCCACATCTCGGTCGTCGAGGAGAGCAGCTGTCGGTGCAGGTGTAGAAGCCGGAGCAGGCGGAGGTGCAGATGCCGGCATCGGCGCAGAGAAGAAGGGAGGTGCGGGGATTATGTGGGATTCTGCAGTGGGAGACGAAATCATCTCGCCCCAGTCGTTCGTCGTCTTCTTCGTCGTCGGCAGTAAGTACGTACAGGGCTGTTCTCGGCAACGGGCAAACTCAGCGACAGGTCCGCTGGTGGCAGAATTCACGCTGTGAACCGGCTTGGCTGGCTTCGATGCCAGTTGCGGTGTGTTGGCTTTGGGTTTGGGAAGGTGCCATGACAGCCCGCAAGCGGCAGCGGAAAGCAGCAGCTTGCCGCAGGCACAGGGCTTGGCCGGTCTGACTGCATCGAGTTGCGCGCTGACGCGAGGTCCGCTTCCCCAGCCAAATACAGGTGCTGCAGAGAACCGCCGGCAGAGAATCCCGGCGAGAAGCCAATCAGGACTGCCACTGCGTGTTGCCCTCAAAGGCCCACGGTTGATGGACGCTGTCGACAGCGTCTTCTGGTGCCCGGTCTTCGCACCAGGCCGGTTCTTCTTCTTCTTGAACACTTCGTCCAGCGACACCGGCGCAGCGGCCGAGTCCCAGCCAAACAGGTTGCCGCCACCACTGCCTCCTCCGCCGCTACCAAAAACCACCGCCCAAGGTCGGCTTGCCCGTGAACGAGTCCTCCTCCATCCAGCGCCGCACAATCTTGACTGTGTCGTCGCGGATGACCGACGTTCGCCAGGTGATGGGCCGGTAGTTGTTGTCGTCGTCGGTGCCGCCGCCCATGTTGTGTTTGCGGGCGCTGCCGTGGCGCGCAATGCGTACCAAACCTTGCGCTCCGAGATGGAGGTGAAGCTGTCGTCGAGAATATAGTCCGGGATGAAAGCGTCGAGCGGGGGTTTCTCCTTGTCCTCCTTGATGGGAGGCAGAGGATCTGGGTAGAGCTTGTCGACCTTGGACAAGTCTTGCCTTGTATGGCGTCTGCTCCGCCCCAGATGCTGAGAATGCGGGCAACGGACAGGACCTCCTTGTTGTTGCTCTTAGTGGGCGGTGGTTGCTGTTTGCTTGGGTCTTGCTGTCGCGTGTCAGACTTTGGCTCTTGCGGAACGTCTGCGTCTGCACCGTCTATGGTCTCGGTCTTTTCCGGCTCGGCGACACCGAGCCCTTCTTCCTCTTCCTCTTCTTCCTCTTCCTCTTCCTCTTCCTCTTCACTCTCCTCGTCCGTACGAGAAGTGGCTTCCGGTACTTTCGGCTGGCTCGGGCCGGCTCGGCCGCAAGCGCAGTCACTGTCTCATCGGACGTCGGTGGACTCTTGCTCGTCCAGGAGGTTGTCCTCTTGCCAGTGGACAATTCTAATCGCATCTGCGGCCTCTGCGCCCTTGTCAGAAAACAACGCTTCCGGCGTGGGGGGGGGGGCCGCCCGCTGGCTGCTCGGCTCGTCGATCCCGAGAGTGTCCGGCATTTAGAGGGCTGGCCGCGTTGGATAGTCCGTCATACAGCTCACTAGGCCTGCACCTTGGACGACGGTTCTTTCATCGCATCTTGCCTGTGTCCTGTTGTTGTCGGTGGTTGAGGCACCAGCGGTGGCATGTCTTCGATCGACTGATACGATACGGACGAGAATACACAATGTTGCGGGGTTTCAATCGGTCTCGCGCGCCCGCCTCGTCGTCTGCATGGCTGATGTGTGCGGTGGCCGCCCGACCGCGGTGAGGATGGCCGAGTAGACGCGGTACTACTTGTTGGTGTTCCGGCTCAGGGCCGGTGCTTCTGCTGCTGCTGCTGGCCTTACAATCGTGTGTCGGCCACGATCTGGGGGGTTGTTGTCAGGTGTTTCCCCTATAGGCGCGGGGTGTTTGCCTCATTAGTTTCTCTTATTCTAGTCGTAGGATGGGGAAATTTCCCGGTGTGGTGGTGCTCGGCTCTGCTGCCTTGCTGTTGCTGCGTAGTCAAACACTCGTTGCCACGGGGCCCCTGGCTTGGTGACCGTGCAAAAGGCCCGATGCTGCCCTGGGGGCCCCGGGCGATCGCGACAAGGGCGGCGCGACTCGGACATCCGCGAACCCGGAGCCTCGCCGGCGAGAGTGCTGCAGAACTCGGCCAGGCAATGGGGCTCAGCCTGGCAAAGCTGGGCCCAAGGGCCCGCCGAAGCCCTGTCGACTCTTTTTTTCGTGGGGGGTCAAAAGAACTGAGCTTTGTGCTGCGCCCCCCAACCTCGCCCCCGTCCGGCTCGCCGCCAAACCCGCCCCAGGCCAGATTTTGCAGACGGACCCAATGACCGATCCCTGCTGTTTTTCCAAAGGCGGCGCGGTCCAATCGCCAAAGGCATTGTCGTCGTCGAATCCGCCCGCCTGTTTCTGGAAGCCCCGCCGAAATCATGGGTCTTGTTTTGTCGTCGGGCCCACGGCGAGGGCTCGCAGGTGGTAGAGGACAAAGGGCGGTTGTTTCCCCGCATCAAGCCCCTACGGGCCCGAATCCCACCAACACGGCTGGCTGTGGGTTTGCTTTGGGCGGGGTTGCTGTCGGTCGCTCCGCCGTGCCGTTTCTGTCGTTGTTGGTGCTGTCTCGACTGCTGCCGTTCATGGACAGCGTTTGGTCCGTCGACGAGGGGTCCATGGAGAAACGCCCCACGGATCGTCCATTGCGGGCGGCAAGGAGCATTTATGGTTGATGGGGAAAGTTTCGGAGTGGGAACAGTGTCTGCTGCAGGGGGAGAGGGCAGACACAGGGCTACGTGCGACGTGGTCGCGTGGGCCCCTCGTTTTCGAAGAAAGGTTGTTTTCAGTGTCGAGATTCGAGATTTCCCCCGAGGTTTTCAGGGGGAAAGAAAGGGTCAATGCTGCGGGATTGTCAACCAAAGAAACGCGGGCCCTAGCACGTCCCCTGAGGGCTCTCTCGTCAGGCTCCCTTTCTCGCTGGTAGGCTGCGCATTCGACTGCTTTAATTTGGCCGGCGCAAGAGCTTGGATTTTTTGGGGGGGGGGGGGGTTTCTTTTTACGAGCAACCTGGGAAGACCATACAGTGCAGACAATGACACAGCATGGGTGTCGCGGTCTTACGGGCAATGATTCGCCAGTGGATACCCCCACTGGAAAGAAGAAATCGCCCCAATTTACTAATTGGGACCCTGTTTCGGCGCATCGGATCGAGCATTTGGGAAAAAAGCGCTGGCCCCCAAACGACATCGTCAAAAATCGTCAGCCTTTCCGTCGAGGACGATGCAACCCCCCAAAAAAACCAGAAAAAAATAACCCCGGCGAATTACGGGCCCGGCTGCTGTGTTGAAGACTTACGGGCTGCCAACGTTTGCCATGTTCTTCTTCGAAAGTCAAGCAATTGTGCTGGTGTGTTTTTCTCTCCTCGCTTCGCTCGATTTCTCTCTCCTCGCTGTGAATCGCATAGTTCCTGCTGACCAGACAGATCCTCTCCGGCAAGGGCGGCGTCGGCAAGTCGTCCGTCACGACCCAGCTCGCCCTATCGTCTGTCGCTCGCCGGCCACTCCGTCGGCGTCCTCGATGTCGACCTCACCGGCCCGTCGATCCCGCGCATGTTTTGCCATGAGGACCACAAGGTCAAAGCAGGCCGCCCGGCGGCTGGCTGCCGTGACGTCCACGAGGCCGGCCCGGGAGGGGCGTCGGGTGCTGCGCGTCATCAGCCTCGGCTTCCTGCTGCCCATGCGCGGCGATGCCGTCGCTGGCGCGGCCCCAAAAAGACGGCATGGGTCGCCAGTTTCTGAGCGACGTCTACTGGGGCGAGACGATTTCCTGCTGATCGCAACCCCCCGGGACGAGCGACGAAGCCAATCTCGGCTGCCGAGACGCTGCTGGCAGAGCACCGGCGCGCCGGCCAGGTCGTCGGGCGCCGTCGTCGTCACCACGCCGCAGGCGTGGCCACGGCCGACGTGCGCAAGGAGCTCAAACTTTTGGCGCATCAAGACGAGCATCCCGCGGGGTAGCCTCGGGCGTCGTCGAGAACATGAGCGGCTTCGGTTGCCCCAACCTGCTCCGAGTGCCCCGACGTATTTATGCGCGGCGGCGGCAAGGCCATGCGAGACTTTGCCGTGCCGTACCTGGGCGCCGTGCCGCTGGATCCGCAGTTTGTCGTGCTGGTCGAGTCCGGCCGAACGCCTGTCTAATCGGGCGGGCACGCAGGTGAGGGCGCTGCCTTTGTGCCGCCAGAGGCCGCGGCCGACGATGACGACGGCAGCACACAGAACGAGCAGCAGCAAGATGGCCGCAAGCGTGGGCTGCTCGTGCAAAAGTAAGGTCTGTTCGTTGGAGCCCATCTTCCGCGGCATCACCGCCGAGGTCATCAAGTCTGTCACGGGATAGGAGAGGGACTCCAAGAAGAGAAAAGAAAGAAAAGAAACACATATCACTGCCTATAGACAAAAGCACAATAAAAATTGCAAACGAGGCTTCACAGATGGCAAGGCAAACGTGTTGGTTCACAGCATCGGAGAATCAGATCTAGCTGCAACGGCTGCACTGTGAGCATCTCACAGATCCTGCAGTGCTGGGCCGCTCAATGCAGCACATCTTCTGCCTCACAGAAATGACGACAGCGCCTGTCTCGGCCCCCAATTCAGGCACCATGCGCCCTTTGCGCCTGGTTGGCGGGCGTCTGTTGTTTGGCGCTCGGGTTTTTCTAGAGACAGGTTCAACGGCGGCTCCAGCGATTCCAACGGCGGCAGGACCACGCCTGAGGAACAGGGGTGTGCCCTGTAATACGTCCACAGAGCTTGTTAAGTCGGTGTTTGTGGAGTGGGTCCAGCCGTATCACTGCAGAGCCCAAGAAGAGTGGGTCCAAACGACAGAATTTCTCGCTGTGCACGCACACAACAGAGCAATCGCCGATTGAAAATGGCGGGGTCCACGTGCCCCAACGTCGGCAAGGCCCAGCCCAAGGCAAGAAGACAAAAAGTTTGGCTTTGGCAGGAAGGAGGGCACCGGCTAGCCAAACCAGCGGACACGGGTCTTTTTTTAGAGCGCCCTTTTTGGCCTTTTTTGGGGTTAGACCTTTCCACTGAACTTTGTGACGGTGACTAGACACATTTTTTTTTCTTCACCTCCTCTGCCTCTCTTCCCCGATTCTTCTTCTCTCCTTCTTTCCCATCAACTCGTCTTCCTGTCCCGTCCCCGATACAATTGCCAACTGCCACTGTGCACAACCACGCCCGTCACCCAAATCCCGGCCTAGGCCTCTTCTTCTGTCCAAATTTGTTGCCCAAAACGCATCGCCAAACTCTGCATCACCAACGAACAGTCCTGCTTCGTTCCGAGCACGCATCTACGCACGCGACACCCCCGTCACAGCTCTGTGCCTCGCCCCCTTGATCACCTCGATCACAGCCTCCCTCATCAACAGCGAACCTTGTCCCCTCGAGAGCCCGTATAAATCTCCTTCTTGTCTTCTTTTTCTCTTCTCTTCTTCCTCCTCTTCGTCCTCCTCCCCTCGTCCTCTCGCTCGTCTTCCCCGCCACCCTTCGGGCTCAATTTAATGTCAGCCGCCGGCATATAACCTCTACCGCCTCCCGGTCCTCGACTAGCCAGCAGTCTGGACCCTGTTCGACTCCCTGTGTCTCTGCAGCAGTGATCCATGAGCTCGAAGGATCTCCTGCGTTTCCTCTCCAAGCCTGCAAAGTGCGTATCTTCTGCCATGTCCACTGTCCACTTTATATCTCGCCATATCTTTGCCGTCACCACCCTCCCCCTCGTCCCATCCTGTCCTCCCCTGCTAACAGCTCTCTAGGCCTCGATAGCACCCCTTTATCAACGCCAGCATCATCGCCAAATCACACATTTTGCTTGACCTCAAGCACCAAGCTCTTACCACCACCCCCCTTCCCCCCAACACTTCTCGATCGTCGCCTGGTACTCTCCCCCGAGTATCGGTCCTCCGTCGGGTTGCTCGTTGTCCACCAACTGCCCAAGATTCCTTCCTCGCAGGTCTTCCGCCTCCCGGTGTCCGCCCGCCCTCCATAACGCTCTCTCGCCCGAGAGACGTTTTATATCCACCGCCCCCAACCCTCTGCTGAGAAACCGCTTGCTGCCGCGCCTCTCCCACCGTCCTGTGGGCCTACTCTCCTCAAACGGACGCCGCAAGGTTCGTTTGAGAGGAAGCTAGTAGCGCTCCGCGGAAGCTGCAAGCATCACCCCTGCCCCTCCTATTAAGCCTCGTTTCTGCTCTCCTGCTCCTGCTCCTCCTCTGTCCGCCGAACGCTCGGTCCTCCTCTACAGAGATGGTTGCTCTCGACATCCCCCATGGCTGCACTCTCTCGCCGTCGCTCGCGACACCGCATCTGATGGGCACGCCGTCGCTCACCATCAACCACGATGTCGCCGCCGACCTCGGACTCGTCCAACGCCTTCGAGGGCCCCGAGAAGCTGCTCGAGGTCTGGTTCGCGCCCAGCCCGCGCCAGCTCGCGCCCTCGGTCAAGGAGAACGGCCTCAAGTCCGTCCCCGCCGACATCTGGGTCGAGATGCTCGACCTGGTCAACTGCAAGATCCTGAAGCGTCATCCACTCCGAGACGTCGACGCCTACCTGCTGTCCGAGTCGAGCATGTTTGTCTTCCCCCACAAGATCATCCTCAAGACCTGCGGCACCACCAACACTGCTGCTCGGCCTGCACACCGCATGCTGCGCATTGCCGCAACCGTGGCCGGCTTCCCGTTCCACAACGCCGTCTCGGCGTCGGACATTCGCGTCGCCCGCCACGCCCTAGCCGGAGTCTTCTAACAGCCGCAAGAACTTCTTGTTCCGGACCGCCAGCAGGGCCCCCACCGCAGCTGGAAGCAGGAGGTCAAGTACCTCGATGACATGTTTTGAGAACTGGCAGCGCCTTACCTGGTCGGCAAGATGAACGGCGACCACTGGTACCTGTACATTACGTCGCCCACGCTCAATGCCACGCCGCCGCAGACGCCCGTCGACGAGGACGGCAAGCCCATAGCGGCTGGCGCCAACCGCTGCTATCAACTCTCGCGGCTCGACCAAGATCCCGACCGGCCCTCATCACGCCGGCGTTGAGCTCGGCTTACCAGCGCCGCCGGTGACAACAGCAACAACTGCATCTGCGGCGACGACATGAACGACGAGACGCTGGAGATTCTCATGACGGACTCGAGCCGGAGAACGCCAAGCAGTTCTACCTGTCGAATGCGAGTGCGGTCGCGCACGACAGGATCCTGTCCCAGACGGACAGCGCTCTCCACAAGGCCGCCGCGGCCACGCAGAACAAGGGCGGCCACGGCCACGAGAAGATGTCGGACAAGCACCTAACAGCGTGCTTGACGCCGAGGACCTGTTTGATGTGGACGACCTGCACCACGACGACCACGGCGGCAAGACAGGCAAGGGCGCCACGTCCAACGGCTCGCTGACACGCCGCTCAGCGAGCACGTCGACTCGCTCGACCTCGAGGCCCTGACACCGAGGGCCACGCCGCTGGGCACCGTCGTCTCCGACAGTTGCGGCCTGTCGGACGTCTACCCGCAGTCGGTCTACCCCGACGCGCGCATCGACGCCTACATGTTCTCGCCTTGCGGCTTCTCGGCCAACGGCGTCATCCCGGCGCCCTCGCCCGAGGATGAGCCTACGGAGACGGAGGCGGTCGAAAAAGGCCGAGACGTCGTCCGTGTCCACCAGCGACTCGACCCCCGCCGTCCAGGGCAAACCACTATTTCACGGTGCACGTCACGCCCGAGCCCAACTGCTCGTTTGCCTCGTTCGAGACCAACGTGCCCGGCGGGCAAAAGGGCCGCCAGACGGCCGACATTGTCAAAGCACGTTGTGGACATTTTCCGTCCCGGCCGCTTCAGTGTCACGCTGTTCGAGGCCAAGAACAAAAAGGCGGGCCTGTCCCAGGACCCTTACTTTTTGGCCAACGACAACCTTTTGGCCACGGCCAACACGGCCAACAGCAAGCGGCTCGAGCGCATCCCCGGCTACCGCCGCATTGACCGCATCGTCCACGACTTTGAGGACTACGACTAGTCTTCCGCTTCTACGAGCGCGAGGGCTGGGTCAGCGACGGCGAGGCCCGTGTTGGCGAGCTGTAAAGCGCAGTGCTGTCTTTTGTACCCTTGCGGCACCTTGTGCCGTTTCTCTTGTGTTTTGTGCTTTTGCCAGCAGTTTGGTTTCTTACTTTCTGGCCCATTTAACGTTTATGCTCTCATACTTTATGTTGTCATGTTTTCTTTTTATCTCTTTTTACCTTTTATATTTCATCTATTGCACACCCTGCTACGTCTGCTCCATTTCCGGCACATTTTACATTCAATGTCTCTCGTTCAATAAACGTCCCACGTTTGATTTAACTTTTTACTTTTTTTTGGCCACATGCCAATATTTTACAAGGATAGTGCCTCTTAAATTGAAATGGGTCCGCAATCTGGACAGTTGACAGACAAATTCTTTTCAATGAATTGTGTTTGAAAGCGAGCGTGAATATGCGTGCAGCAATGAATAATCTGAAAAAGGCAATGTTACAGAATTAGTAGGTTTGTGTTTTAATATATTTTTTATTTTAGGTGTACTTTGGTTTTTTTTTTTTTGAAAAAAAAGGAAGAGCCTGACCCTTTTTTACTTTCATTTTATTACGGCTATCAAATAAAAACCCATAATTTTGATAAGATTCTTTCTGGCGCAAAAAATTCGCTATATTGCAGTTATTCTCAACACGACCCCCCCTCCTTTACGTCTGGGGATGTTTCTGTGTTGAGAGGAGTCGTTTGAAAGAGCAGGTGTCTTGAATCACTTCTGAAGCACAAAAGATCGAGCCGCAGCTTCTCGCTCCTCAAGCACTTTCATATCAAACACAAAAAGGACAAATGCTTCATTTTTACATAAAAAAGGGGGCTACCAACACCGAAGCTCGTCACTCGTTTTTCTTTTTCAGTTACCTTATCGTTTCCCGTTTTGTCTTCCATAATCCGTCCGTTGTTCGTCTCGAAGCAAAAATCAATGTCTATTATACGATGGTCATGATATAGAGGATGTGGGAGAAGGGGGCGAAGGGAGGAGGAAATAAGGAGGTAAAAGAGGCCAACGAGACGAGACCAAAAGAACGAGGCAGACCAAAACCAAAACACGTTAACACCCAGGGTTTATACCACGTCTGGTAGCCGCACAGCTATGTCGCCCGACTGTGTTATGTACCGGACCACGCAGCGACGGATATTGGAGCTGAAAGAGAGTATTTGTTTAGTGAATGTTGACAACGATGGACAGGACTGGGGACCGATGCTGGTTGCGTCGTATGTGCGTACCTTTGGTTCTGTAATCTTCAAGTAGCGGACCTGGATTTCCACTGTAGTGAAATACGGAATCTCGAACTTGACCTGGGATGGGCCGCTTGGCGCCCTTGCCCGGCGCGGCCCACGCCGCCCATGCTGCCGCCAAAGCCGCCGGTTCATGCCGCCGCCGGTGCTCGTCGTCGCCGCGCACGCTCGGCAGGCCCAGCTCGGCGCGCATCAAAAACTCCTTGTTGCCGCCAAACTGCTTGATCTTCCAGACAATGGCGCTCTGCTCGGGGGCGTAGTGCACGGTGCCAATGTTGGTGCGGAAGCGCGGCGAGTCGGCGTCGTCGGGCACGGGCACGATAATCTCGACGTTGTTGGCGGTGCTGCGGCGCTTGAACTGGGCCTTGGCCTTGAGCATTGTACTCGATGCGGCTGCCGCTGTGCGACTCGACGACGCACTCGACCCAGTATGAGCGGCTTGACCTGCAGTGTTGAGGCGGTAGGACATGAGCTCGAACGTCGCCGTCGGGCGGGATGAAGGAGATGGTGCGGTCGTTTTCGAAGCGCGAGAGGCGCACGCACTGGTGGAACTTGACGTCCTCCATTCTCAATGGCCTTGCCGCGCGTCGTGCGGCCCGTCGTCTCGAACATGAACCTTGTCGTTGAGGCCGAGCCGCAGCTCGGGCATGCCCGACAGGTAGCCACTTCATTCTTGATGGAGCCGAGGATCTCGGAGCGCAGCACGTTGCCGTTGGCGGACACGAGCAGGTTGAGCGACCTCAATGACGTCCAAAAAGACCTCGTTCTTGCGGTAGCGGATGCCCTCGGAGCGCCATGAACACGGCGTTGGTCACGGCAATAGGCGGCCGCGCCTGGATCTCGAGCTTGTGGCGACTCTTGTGTGATGTACTCTTGCAGGATCTTGCTCTCGGTGGTCTTGCGGGTAGCCAAAGTTCCATCATCTCGTCGAGCAGCTCGTAGATGATGACAAAGTTGTCGCGGATCGACTCCTCCTCGAGCGCCTGAAGTACTCGGTGAAGACGTCGACAATCCTTGTGCAAGAACAGCAGGATCTCGGCCGCGTTTGGGTGTTGGCGCTTGGTGCAGCGCCAAGCAGATACAGGTTGTTGTGGCGGATGTACAGGTAGTTGATGCCGCTCGTGCGAGAAGGCACGGCGGCACGGCCGACGACTCCTCCTCTGCCTCGCTCAGCAGGATGGGGAACTTTTCGACGGCCGACATGGGGATGTCGCCGCGGTAGTTGCGGGCCAGCAGGGTCTTGCCCTTGAGGTCGAGGAGAAGACGGCGGACGCCATTGTAGGGGAGGGGGTGGGACGAGGAGAGAGGGACGAGGGTGAGGCTGGCTGTTCGAGGAGAGCAGAGTTCGTGATATCAAAACGTCAAGATCGGGGGGGTGTCGACGTCGCGGTCGATGCAGCCGAGAAGGCAACGGCAAGGACGACAAGTAGGCAGCAGCCGTGTCGAGCTTCGCGTGCGGCCGCCGGTGGTGATGGTCCCGCGGGCGAGGTGTGGCGGGAGATGTGGCCACGGGTGCGGTGCGGTGACGTTTTGCGCGGCGGAGTGGCTTTGTCGTCAAAAGGGGACAACCCAGGCAAGCTTCGTTGTGGTGATGGTTGGCGCTGTTTGGCTGCTGTCCCGCTGTTTGGGCCCCGCTGGCCCCAGGCGGATAGTGGCCAATTCCAGACCCGCCCAGCTACGAGTTACAGTGCTCTGTCCCCCACTCGGCGCGGATTAACATTTCGCTCTCTCTTTCCCCTTCGGTGGCACGTGCACTCGCACCAATTAGAGACGGGCTCTCTGGACCCATAAATACGGCGAAAACTTTCTCACGATTCTGGTTCCCTTCCTTTTCCCTCCCTTTCTCTCTCAACGCGTTCTCTAGACAGTGCAGCCCATCTTTTGCTGCGCGACCTGACCAGGCTTTTTGTCTGGCTTCAAACTGCTTTGTGGCCGTGGATGGCTAGCTGCGATAATGCAACGCTGAGAAGGAGATTTTTTCTTTTTAAATATCGGCTCCATAAGAGCTGCCTGAGTATTTTCTTTTGTCGGATTCTCGAAACAAGGACCAGTTGCTTTGGCGGCGTCAGAGGGGCCGGACATTTGATGTTTTCGGGGAGGTGAAGACGTGAAGTGAGGGGGTGCTCGAGATGAGATGAGATGAGGCGGCGACGCGAGAAGCCGTGGGCGACGTCGTCTTCACACGTCTTTCTCTCTCAACCTCCTCACTGCTTGGCTTGACGCCGGCCAG
The DNA here is from genome assembly GCA_016097085.2 of Sporothrix curviconia. Lineage (NCBI taxonomy): Eukaryota > Fungi > Ascomycota > Sordariomycetes > Ophiostomatales > Ophiostomataceae > Sporothrix > Sporothrix curviconia. The sequence goes on from JADMNF010000028.1 coordinate 195,184, forward strand.
GGTCAGCGCAACGTGCATATCCGAGGAACGCGTTGGCTTCTTGGTTTTTCGATGGCCCCTGCTTTAACGGCTAGGCTGCACAAATGGGACAATGATACTGCTGCTAATGCAACGTACGGCACAACGCTGTTATCTTGCGCCGCAGAGACGAGTACATATACAGAGTACAAATACAAGTATTACTCCGTACTCGTACTGTCGTATCGAATGTCCGACTTACTTGGAGCCTCACTTTACTGGTAGGGCACCAATTTCGCAATTGCATGGCTGTTGTTTCGACTCAGCAGAACGGGGCAAGGTGAGTGTTGGTTTTCCGGGTAGAGGGTTGCGTGTTTGAGCTCATTGGTTCGTGGCCGTAAAATTTTCTTTGATGCCGTGGTATTTCAATAAACAAATTCCTTTGTTGCGAGCTTGGCTTGCCGTGCTTTGCATGTGAAAGACTGGGCTCAACAATCCCAGCCCACTTGCTCTCGGCGCCGCCGGTTGCCGAAGAGGGGATGGGCGCGGCAACCGGTTACTTATGCTGGATTTGGTCTGGCAGAACGTCAGGGAGCGCTGTTGCTGTAACGCCAGCTCAGATGGTTCTTCAATGTGTGCATGTATGAGAAGCAGCATCAAGCGTTGATGTGTATCTCGACATCTGATGGTATAAAGTAGGAAGACAATGTTGGGCAAAGTCTGTGACTTATAAATTATCTAGTTATTGGGAGCATTTTAATTTATAAAGAAATACCATAAGAGACGCGAATAAACGAATGCATTATTATGAAAATTTTTATTGAAGCTTTTATAAAAGGATATAAGATACAGCGTAGGTTGAAACGATACAACGTACAATAGGTCAAAGACAAACAACACGCACATCAGACACAATATTATCTGATGATAGCATTTCCGTTGCCACGATCACAGGCGGTGCTTTCATTGTGATATCTTGATAAGCATGGACGCTTACTCGTGCAATGGGCCGGCTTACAGAGATGCTACCAGGAGCCACAGAGCAGCCACAGAGTAGCCATGCTTTCGTGCCCTGAGCCGACCTTTCAGATATCTCTGTCGATCTCGCTTGAGCAATCTTTGTGAATGTAATATCAACGTGGAAGATCGGCGCATGTGGGCTGCCTTCTTTGCTAATCGTCATCAAGAACAAGGGACATTTTGACACGGCACTTTGCACTGTCACAGTCTATTTATTTCATCAGATAAAGCCATTGCAGACAACTACATGCATTTCCGGGTGTCTACTGCTAGACGCAGGCAGTAAGTATATAGGCACTACTTATACCCTCGACCATACCATGGGCACATGTCTGTCTTCTCTCATTATTCCACAGCCCTCGTATCCCTACTTGAGTTTAGATGGCCCGGATTCCCCGTTACGAGAACTATCTTGAGATACAAAGTACTCTGCGTACAGAGACGGTGCAAAGGTTCCACCAACGGGCGCTGTCACGTGCAAGGCCGCTCGTCTCGCTCGTCTCTCTTGTCTTCACAGCCTCTCGTCCAGAATGTTCAGCGGCAGGCTGGGGGGCTCTATTGGCTGCTAGCTTGTGTTTTCCATGCTCATGGGGCCTCATGGGGTCTTGGGGCATGTTGTCTGTTGGGGGCGGCATGGGATTTACGTTTTGCGCCTCCAGGTTTACATGCACACATTTTGCATGTGCTTTTGTCTCTTCACAGCGGATTTTTGCGCTGGGCGATACTTTTGGGCGGTCAATGCGCTGTATTTAGCGCCTACCCCTGTCGGTCCAGGCCAGGCCCTTACGTCTTTGCTCGTCTTCTTTGTCTGCCGTCTGCCGAGAGACAGAGGGTCTGTCAGCCACGCTCTCCCTTTCTGCCGTTTCACCTCGTCGCCGCCGCGGTTGCTATGCTGCGAGGATTTTGTGATTATTCTTCTGTGGCGTCTCTTTTACCGAGGATAGAACGCTGGGCACTAGGACATCATCATCATCACCTTCTTCTTCTTCATCAGCATCATTTATCATCATCATCACATCGCCCAATGTGTCTCCTTCCATGGTTCGTGTCGTTCGGTTCGTCTGAGAAAACATATGTCAAGCAATGCCAATGCCTCGCTCATGGCGTGATTTGTCGAGTGTTTCCCCCCTCTTCCTCTTCTTTTGTTTCCCTCCTGTTCCTTGTCCGCATGGATGGCTCCGCAGCACTATTGGAAAGCGGCTCCAAACCCCAACAGTTGCAAAAAAAAACGAAGGAACGAGACACGAGACAAGAGCCTGTGCTAAGCGGGCAAGCGATTGGCGAGGCACAGGAGATCGTGTTCCGGCAGCTGAGAATGCGGTTCTGATGGGTTGGGGCGGCCATGTGCAGCAGATATCTTGCGCGGTAATCTTGGCGCGGTAATACAGGCGTAATACAGGACGTAATGCAGCACTGTAGGCTGTCGATGCCCTATAATTCAGTCAGGCCTGCAACCCGACTCCCTGGCGGCAACCCCTGGGCTGTTGTGAGGGCGGGAGAGAGACAGCCGTTGGTCGGGGTCGGAGACACATTGCAGCAGGTTTGCCTTCAGGCCTGCCTCTTGGGCTTGCACATGAAAGAAACGACGACAGAGGGAAACGAAACCTGCATCTGCATGCGCATCCACTAGATCCGGCCTAGCGCGCCCCAAACGAGCCGGGCTACTGTCTTACTTTGCTTCTAGTGCTCTAGCGGTCGGCTTTCCAGTGGTCAACAGGTCAACAGGGCCGCTGGAACGCAATGCCAATCGCTGCCAATCCCGCCAGACACAGCCAATCCTGCCCCGATCCTGACGAGGCCACAGCGAAGGAAGTAGTAGTGGCAGCCCAGCCCAAGTGGAGCCCTTTCACCGTCGCCTGTGTTTTGGCCGTTTTTGCTGCTTTAGGTGCCTCTCGCTGACTTTTTGACTTTCCTGACGTTCATCTGCCTCCCCAGCAGGCCCCATCCAGTCCAAGTCCCAGGACCACTTCGCTTCAGATGTCTCGTTTTTGCACGTGCAAGTCAAACCAAGAAAAAGGAAAGAACGGACGGGGGTGAGCACAGGCACAAAGGGCCCCAACGGCGCCCCCTCTCTCTCACTGAACGATCAGCCAGAAAAAGAAAAGAGCAAACGAGGCACCACCACCACCACCACACTCGTTCCTCGTTCCGCGTACCACCACACTCCTTCACCCACTTTATCGGCTCTTTGCTCGTGGGTTGCCTTTTTCCTAGTCTCCAGTCTCAATCTGCTGCGAATCCTGTCCCAGACTGCCCCAGAATTGCTCCCTCCTCTCTTTTCTGTTCGACCACTCTCATTTCTCTGCTTCTGTCTCGAACGACAACACTCGACGCACTCCTACCGGGAGTCCTCTTTTTCCTGACGACAAGGACTCGGCACGGCACACCAGCCTTGCTTCTTTCTGTCTGGACTTTGCAAGCCTGCCAGCCGGATATCCCCAAAGCGAGCCTCGACTGAAAAACACAGCGTTATCATCATCCAGCATCTCAGCCTCAGCATCACAGCACAGCGAGACTTTTCCCTGGCAACGGCCATTCTCGACCACCCCGATTCGCTCTCCGTCGCCCCCTTCTACCCCAGACACAGACGACGCCGCCTCATCGGCTTGAGCAGGCCTCTGATTCACACATTTTCCGGACAGCCTCCTGTCATGCACTGCGCCTGAAGACACTCTCACCTCGTTGCACCGACGCCACAACGAGCCTGAACGACGCCCCATCCCGCGACCGTCCTCCGTGTCTCGCAATGGCGCCCGCCAACGCCGGTGACGTCGCCCCCGTAGCCGCGGCCGATGCCGACTACCGCCCCGAGGCTGCGCCCCTCGACCGCAAGGCTCTGCCTTCCTCTCTGCCTTCCTATTCTCCGCCGGTATACTCCCGACAAGCAGCAGACAAAGACGCCTCTGGAAACAACACCCACGCCCACGCCCCCGCGCCCTGTCCAAGACCTCAAGGATGTCAAGGTGCTGCCCTTTCGCGAACCCAGCAATGCCGAGCAGCAGCTGCCGCCATCATCGAGGCCTCGCCCAGCGGCAGCCGCGCCAGCGGAGCACACCACAAGCCGCTGCCGTCCATCTCGTCCGTCACGGGCTCCGTCGCGGGCTCTGTGACAGGTTCTGTGACGGGCTCCGTGACGGGCTCCGTGACGGGCTCCGTGACGTCGGTGACGACAGTCGACTCGCTCGATGCCGCCTCGGCGTCGACGCCGTACTCGCCAACCACTGGCCCAGCCTCAACCCGCTGACCGCCTACTACACGCCCGGCCATGCCCAGTCGTCGGCTGCCGACTCGCCGCTGCGCATGGATGTCGACAACAGCAGCATCAGCACCAGCACCAGCACCGGCACCGGCGCGGCCGCCGGCGTCCGCGCGTCCAGCGTCAGCCTCGAAGACCCCGACGTGCGCATGGCTGCCGAGGCCCTGGCGACCTGCGCGCCGACTTTGTGTCCTCGCCCCCCGCGCGCAACTCGCCTCTTCCTGGCGCAACCTCGGAGCCGCTCTTCTCGCTGCTCACGACATCCCACCCGCTGTTGGCCAAAACCATTGAGGGCACGACCTCGGCCTACAACACGTCCAAAAACTTCTCGCCGCGCTTCAAGTCAGGCGCCGAGTACGTCGAGGGCTACCTGGGGCCGATTGGCAACACGATCGGGTCTGTCAGCCGGGTAACGGGTGTCGAGGGCGGTGTGCGGTGGTTCCTAGGCGGCGGCCGGCGGCGTCACCAGCACCAAGGTAGTGGCAGTGCTGGCGGCAGCGGCGGCGGCGGCGGCGGCGGCGAGGGAGGCGAGTCGAGCAAGCCAAGCTTCTACAAGAGACGCAAGGTGGACCTGCGGCGAGGCGGCCGCAGCAGCGGTACGCCCGGTGCCGACGCACAGAACGGTAGCGGCAGTGTTGGTGTTGCTGGTTCGTCGTCTTTGCATACGCCGCAGGGCGCGCCACAGCAGCCTGCAGCACGGCCAATGTCCGATGGAACGTGAAGCCTGCCAATGGCGACCGCTACGACATCCACGACGAGCGCCGGCTGTCGATGAGCACCGTCGAGACGTTGCCTGCCTACGATGATCACCGGTCACCCGACTACACGAGTCGGTCGATGGAGGCTCATTAATGCAGATTGAGTCGGCAATGTTCCACTGGAACCGCCACTTTGACATCACAAAACAGCAGCAGCAAGAACAACAACAGCAAGAACAACAACAAGAACAGCAGCAGCAGCAGCAGCAGCAACAATTACAACAACAAGAGCAAGGCGCGAACGGCCAGCCTGCGGCGTGGCAGACGCGGCTGATCATGTCGACGTCAGGGCTCAGCGTTGCCATGAGCGAGGAGAGCCTGCGCAGTCTCAAGTACTGCCTCAACTGGCTGCGCTGGGCGCACGACAACATTGACAAGGTCATTGAGTCGCTCAAGACGGCCCTTGACCCAGTACGACTCGGCCGGCCAGGCTGCTGCCGACGAGACGGCACGGGCCATTGCCGAGACCGACGTCGAGGTCGAGTTCGAAGACGAGGTCGAGGACACGCCCGCCGCCCAGGCCCAGCGCAACGAGCTGGCCGCGCGCATCGCCACCCTGCGCGGCGCCGTCGACACCGTGTCCAAGTACGCCGGCGGCGCGCTGCCCGACAATGCGCGCGTGCTCGTGCGCCGCCACCTGACCAGCCTGCCCCAGCGGTTCCGTCTGGCCAACCAGGCCGAGGCCGAGGCCGAGGCGGAAGCCATGCGTTCGGGCCAGGGCGGCCGTCGCCGCCCGGCCACCGACAAGGAGGTCCGCGAGGGCGCACAGCGCGTGCTGGTGCTGGCCAAGGAGGGCCTCGACAATGATGTCGCAGGTGAGCGGCGTGCTGGACGGCACGATTGTGAGTGCCGAAGAGTGGTGCGAGCGGCTGGGCAAGAAGAAGCCCAGCGGCGCGGCGGCAGGCGCGGCGACGTCAGCGAGAGCCAAGCGGCCACGCCGGCAGCGACGACGCCCGCCGTGACGACAGAGGCCGATGCGACGTTGTGATGCAGTAGGCGTGTCGTCTTTGACTCCCATATTGTTTATTTCATTTCTCGTCATATCCGACCATTTCTGTTGTCTCTTTTCTTTTGTTCTGTCTTTTTGTTTCTTTTCATTTGGGTTGTCTGCTACTTCTTTGGTCGTTACCTCTCCTTGTGTCAAGTCATACCCCTTGGTTGTCTGTGTATTTGGGTCTTGTGTCGTTTTATTTACGATGCCTCTGGTATTGTCCAGTATTCTCGGCTTGTTTGCGCGTATTCTTTGATTTTAATTTTGTACAAATCTCATTTTATATTTCAAACTTTGTCAAAAAAAATTAAGACTCAATTTTTCATCTCGTCTTCTCTTTTTATTTTTATATTTGTTTTTGCTCTTTTCTTTTTATTTTTTTCCTTTCTCTCTTTATTACCCTCGTGGATTTGCTTTCTTTTTCCTACAATGTCTCTGCTGCCGTACGGAGTAATGTCTCTGGACTAGTTTCTCGAATAGATCGGAATGAAAATAAGATACCAGTTCACTGTCAGAAGTGACCCAATAATAGAGTATTTCATCTCTGCAGGTCTTCCCTACTTTCCAAGGCAACAGCCCCTGGCATTTAACTCAACAGCTCTGGCCCTTCCAGCTGCCTAACGTGCCTGCCGCAGGGTCTTGGCGCTTCCTAAAAAGTCCCTCTCCTCCCTTGCTTGTCCACTTTCATACCCGCTGCACTATTGGAGAAGGGCCCGGCCGAATTGGCGCTCTGCGTGAGCTGCTTTCCATTGGTTCTGCCTTACGAACAGCCTCACGAGCTTGTTCCATTCCATGTTAGTCTGCACAGCCAAACGAGCCAAACCAGTCGAAACAAACGAGCTTTTCTTCTTCTTTGAAGCCGTTGAGGAGACTAATTACTCTGTAGTCTATTCAGCTACGTCTTTGCCTTGCTTGGAGCTTTTCGTGGACAATGCCAGTCCTTTGAGCTGTTCTGCAAGAGGGTTTCGTGACAATCGTTTCTTTCTCCTTTTTCCCGTTTTCTTTTTTCTTTCTTCCTTTCTCCCTTTTTCGTCTCCTCTTTTGCGTAGCTTGCCGAGCATCGATCGTGCCTTCCCTCTTTGTCCTCTTGTTCCTGCCGTTGCTTAAATACCGTTGCTCCTTCCGCTCTCTGGCTGTTGCTGTGCTCTTTCCCACATACGCAGCAGCATATCACATCGTGGCCACGCAAGGCCAGCAGTTGACCGTTTCTTGGATTGCCTCAAGACTTGACAGTCCAATTAAACACCACTTACACGCATCTTACCGTTCTACCCAGGCTTACCACTGCGCCCATCTTCATCTTACCCCAGCTACCCATTTTAAGCCATTCTTTTTTCTTTTTTCTTTCTTTCTTTCTATCTTGCCATGTCCTTCATTTCCAACATCTTTTCAGGTTAAATTTATGGCGTTCAACAAAACGCCTGCGCCGGCCACCGATGCGAGGCTGCTGGCAAGGCCGACGCCGGGCCGTATCAAGCTCCCCGCTTTGGCCTGTCGCGCAGCGCGGGTTGGACCGCAATGACGCCAAACTACCCGCACGCACTCGAGTACGAGGGCCGCGTGCAAGCTGAGCATGGGCGTGACGCTGCGCGAGCGGCGCATGCTGGACTTCATGGGCAGCATCACAGACAAGCCCGAGTGGGAGCGCAAGGTGCACGACGAGGCGATTGTGGCCAAATGGCGCGCCGAGGCCAGGCCATGCCGACCGTCGAGAACGACGACGTCTACATGTCGGACAAGATGTTTGATAACGTGAGTTATGCTTCTCTGATGCCTTTTTTGTCCAAATTTGTTATTCTGTTTTCTCTCTTCCTATACTGACAATGCCCTAAAGTGCATCGAGGAGCTTCGGGAAAAGGCCGGCCGGCTGGCCGACACGGGCTTCGTGACAACGCTCGACTCCGAAGTGACGGTGGTCAAGTCGGACACGGCCGTGCCGGACGCGCTTGTTGCTTTCCTGTCAAAGAGTGCGTGGCCCGTCTCGAGGACGTGCCGGAGCGCGAAAAGGACTGGCACCCGGGCTCCGATCAGCAGGTGCTCGATCTGCTGCACCCGTCGCTGTTCCCCGTCGTCTTTGGCCTCACGCGCGCCCTGCCCACGGGCAAGGTGCCCCTCGAGGGCTGCATCGCCTACACGGGCCGCGGCGAGCTGACGGTGGACGAGCCCATCAAGAGCGGGCTGATGCGCCCCATCCATATGACTAGCCAGGACAAGTACCAGTGGCTGCCCTCAGACGTGACCCTGTCTGTCGGCGACGACAGCAAGACCCTGACGGCCAAAATCACCAGCTACATCAACAATTTGCACCCCGGCAGGCACCAGGCGCTCTACGGCAGTGCTCGAGCAGTTTGTGGCCGCGGCCGTCCCGCTGTGGGAGGAGGTGCTGACGGACTACGGCGACCGCCGCCGCAACCAAGTTCAGCTACACCGACCGACGACGACAAGGACTACGAGCTGCCCGAGGGCCTCGTCTACCGCGTGCCGCGCGAAGAGGGCGAGGGCTTCCACGGCGACGGCGAGGGCGACGAGGACAGCACGGGCGAGGTGGACGAGGACGACTACCTGTACACCGAGGAGTACATTGGACTGGAAGGAGCAGCACCGCATCCTCAAGTTCTACGAGCCCGCACGACTTTGAGCCGTTTGCAGAGAAGCTGGCCTCAACCCAAGCGCGTCAACCTGCTGCCGCCCACCGCTGACGATAGCCCGGGCACTGCCGCAGACGCAGACGCAGCCGCCGCCGCGACGTTTCCCGAGGGCCTGCAGGTCATCTTCAAGCTGGCCAACATCCACCTGACGCCCGAGAAGCCCAAGTACGAGGCGGCAGCTGGCACATTGAGGGCACGCTGTCGGAGCGCATCTGCGCCACCGCCCTGTTACTACTACGACGAGGAGAACATCACGCCCAGCCATCTCGCTTTCCGCCAGTGCATCGACGAGGACGAGCTTATTATGCTGCCGGCCCAGAGCGCCTTCAACAGCCTCGAGAGCTACCTGGGCGTCGAGAACGAGGGCGTCGCCGTCCAGGACCTGGGCAGCGTGCTGACGCGGCCCGGCCGCCTGCTGGCCTTCCCCAACGTGCTACAGCACCGCGTCGGCTCGTTTGAGCTGCAGGACGCCACGAAGCCCGGCCACCGCAAGATCCTGGCCATGTTCTTGATCGACCCGCACCGCCGCGTGCTGTCCTCAGCCAACGTGCCACCCCAGCGCAAAGACTGGTGGTCCGAGTACGTGCACGAACACACCCGCGCTGTCGCGGCTGCCCAACGAGCTGTTTACGCACGTCATTGACCTCGTCGACTCGTTCCCCCTGTCGTGGGACCAGGCCGTGGAGATCCGCGCCGACCTGATGAAGCAGCGCAGTGCGTTCACGCAGCAGCAGGAGCAGGAGATCAACGAGCACACGTTTTCGTTCTGCGAGCACTAGGACCGCCGCAGAGGCGAGGGCGATGACGAGGATGAGGACATGCTGTACGATGTGGTGGCGTGCTGTTTGCTGCTTGTTTGGTTATCTGCATCGCTGTATGATCTTCTTTTTGATTAGTTTTAGCAATTGATGGTCCTTGAGAGTATGCTGTTCACAATGCTGTTGGAAATGCTGTTGAGAGTCGTCAAAGAGGCTTGAGTTGGGATTAGTTGTTGATGGACTCGAGATGAGGGCATTTACATAATATCTTACATACGCCAGTTTTTGCTAAAGTGGACCTTGCCCTATCACGTGACCGGTGCCCTCGGACTGCAAAAATAACGACTTGATGCCCTCGCCCCACTTTGGCCCTTGCTGCCATTTGCTGCGCTTTGGCGCCTTTGCAAGACAAGACACCAAATGACACCAAAAAAGTGCGGAACAAATTTTTTGCCCCAAAGCGAAGGAAGGAACGACCCAAAATAGTACGGCCAGCAAAAAAGTGCTTTTTCACTCCTCTCTTTTCTCCCCCCCTCTCTCTACCAAATCGTCAACTCGACATCTTTTTCTTCTTCCAACGTCAACAACCCCCACGACACAACGAAGATGCCGACTCGTTTCTCCAAGACTCGCAAGCACCGCGGCCACGTCAGCGCCGGTAAGGGTCGCGTCGGCAAGCACCGCAAGCACCCCGGTGGTCGTGGTATGGCCGGCGGCATGGTACGAATTTTCACTCCGCATCCCGAGTGACGACAAGGATGAGGAGGAAGACGAGGAGGACGACTGGAAGAGCATTTGATGGGGTATTCACGCTGGAGAGAAAGGACACCAGCTAACCTTTTGACAGCACCACCACCGTACCAACATCGACAAGTACCACCCTGGTTACTTCGGTAAGGTTGGTATGCGGAGATTCCACCTTCTCCGGAACCACCAGTGGAACCCCGTCATCAACGTGGACAAGGTAAGCGGCGACATGACCGAGGGCGACGACTGTCGTCCCTCTCTGGCTTTCTGTGTCCGTGTGGACCAGCAAACGAATTGCCATACTGACCACCTCCCAGCTCTGGTCGCTCGTCCCCGAGGAGACCCGCGACGAGTACCTGTCCGGCGCGAAGAAGGACACTGCTCCCGTCATCGACCTGCTGCCCCTGGGCTACTCGAAGCTGCTGGGCAAGGGCCGTCTGCCCGAGATACCATTTGTTGTCCGCGCCCGCTACGTCAGCAAGCTGGCTGAGCGCAAGCTGAAGGAGGCCGGTGCCGTCGTCGAGCTGGTCGCATAAACGAAATAAAAACAAACCTTTCGATTTTTCATGTGACTTTTGCTTTTGATGTATGGATAAACCGGGCTGTCCTCTTTTGCGCCTTGCTTTTTCAACCTTTCTTTTGCATCCTCTTTTCGCTTAAAAGGACGAACAATCACCGGAGCACGTTCAGAAGTGAAAAGAAAAAGAAAGAAATCAACTGGGGGACGACAACACCTTCTTCTCTGGACCGGGCTACAATGCGACGACAGCTTTCTGTCGACAGGAAGGGGGATCACGACACGAACCAAAAAATACACACGCACAAACAACAGCGGAAAACGGGTGAAACTCGATACCAAGAGACGAGAGTATCTGTTGTGTCTTTGTCATGTCGCTGTGAATGGGAACTTGAAAAAAGGCGGGCTGGGGTTTTCACAACTGGGATTTGGCGTTAACCGCGAGAGAACCAAAAAAATGAGAAAATTCTCGAACAAACCTGGTGTTGCCAATGTGACTGCACTGTATTGACTGCACTGTATTTCTCGTGCTGCTACGGACACCGTACGCACACGTTCATGTCGTCACTCGTACATTGCCTGGCTATGGTGAGATTGTGAGATTGCATTGATATACAAACCGTAGTCAAGTGGAAGGGGTATTGGACATCTAAAATCTAACAGACGGGAAAGAGTGAAGAGAAGTGGATGAGATGACTGGGAAATGGACAACCAAGGCGTTCAACATAAGGTGACGTAACCATGAAGGAAAAAGAGTAAGGAAAAAAAGAAAAAAAAGAGACAAACACCAGAGAAACCCAAACATATCCAGTGTGTCGTTTCCCACGAAGAGCTGAGATTTCGTAACTTCATTTGACAATAACGATGAAGCAAACATGGCGAAACGAAGAGCAAAAGAGAAAAAAAACGACAAAAAACGACTTTTCGTAAATCGTGCCTCCCTTGTCCTATCACAGCCACTCACAGCCACTCTTAACAGCAGCAACACCGCCTTAAAACTGCCCGTCACCACCGCCGCCAACGGCCGCGGCCGTCCACAAGCCGACGAGTCCCCACCAGCTGACCTTCCAGCCGCGCCACAGACCCTCGACGCCCTGGCCGCGGCGGTAGACGGTCTCGGCGACGTTGCCGTTGATGGTCTTCTTCTTGGAGTTGGCCTTGGCCTTGTTGGCCTGGTAGAAATCGGGGCCACCGCCGCCCAGTGCCGGGACGGGCGATGTGCCCTCCTCCCACAGAATGTGTGTCATGGTGCCCACGACGCCGTTGTAGCGGCCGAGCGGGAAGATGACCTCCATGGGCGACATGAGGCCCAGCGTGTTGCTGGTGGTGGTGGTGGTGGCGGCCGCGTGGCCGGGCCTCGCGCCCGGCTTGGCCGACGGTGGCAGCAGCACGGGCTCCAGGGCGCGCACGTACGCAGGCGAGCTGACGAGCGCGGCCTGGCCGCGGCGCAGCACCGTCTCCACGGGCAGCTTGACAAACAGGGCCAGCGAGGACGAGCAGAACTTGGCCAGGGAGAAGGCCACGGGGCTGGCGTCGCGGTCGATCATGAAGCGCGTGCGCAGCACCAGCGGCGTCGACAGGGTGAGGAGGGGGTGGATGAGGGAGTGCAGCACGGTGGGCAGCACGAGCAACGGCGAGCACACGTACGAGGGCAGGCTGCGCAGCAGCGAAAGCGCGCGGCGCGGCTGGCGGCTGGCAGGTGTCACGATGAGGCGGGTGCGCACGACGTCCAGGGGGCTCAGGATCAGGCCGGTGGCGACGGCGGCGGCAGCAGCCACAAAGAGCGACGCCCAGGGGTAGGGCGAAGCAATGTCGATGAGACGGTCGACGTCGTCCTTGAGGCCCAGGTCGGGGACGTCGAACAGGGCACTCAGCAAACTGCGCGACCAGTTCTCGAGCAGCGACTGCAGCACGGTGTAGAGGAAGGAGGCGTTGGTGCCCTTCCACACGCCCCAGGCGCCCTCCTTCTGCCAGAGCTGCGAGATGACCTCGAGGATCGAGTCGGGCTTTGTTAGAACGAGCTGGTTCTCGGCGAGGATGACGGACGAGGCCGCCGCGATGCTGGCCGTGGAGCCGCCCGGCGTGGCAGCTGCTGTTGTGCCGCCCGGGGACATGGCATAGGGCGAGACGGCTCGCCGCCGCTGGGCCGGCAGCGGGTAGAGCGGCGAGGAGGTATTGGGGGCGCTGGGGGTAAAGTAGCTGGGCTCGTCGGGTCGGAGTCGTCGTCGCCAAAATGGTTGCCGAACTGGAGATGTCAGTATGAGGTTATTGGAGTCGAAGCTACGAGCGAAGCGAGGAAAAGAAAAAAGAAAACAAAGCGAGCGAAGCGAGGAAAAGAAGGACAGAACAACGCACGGGATCGTCGGCTGCGCTGCCGGCATAGTAGGGCCGCTGTCGCCGGCCAGTCTCGGGCTCGTAGGCGGGGCCGGCGGGGGCAGCGCGGATGTGCTTTCGGTGGCGGCGGCCAGCGCGTCGGGCGGCGTCCGACTGCGGACCTGCAGGATAGTCTTGGCGACCTCGAACGGCTGGGCCATCAGCACCGAGGTGTAGCGCCAGATGAGCTCGTCGACGACGTCCTTGGCAGACTGGATGACGGACGGCGACGGCTCGGCCAGGTAGTCCTTGTAGTCGAGGTCGGCAAAGATGTCGCGGGCCTTGTGCGAGTAGGGCGCGGTGCCGTTGCCGTGCGCGAGCTGGCGCGGCACACCGCTGCCGCCGCCTCCACCAAAGGACGAGCTGCTGCGGCGGTGGCGTTGATGGCGTTGATGCTGTCAAAGTCGGTGCCAATGGACGGCGGGATGTAGTAGGGCCGCAGCGGGTTGACACCCTGGGCGTGGGATGCCATGCCGGCAGCTGCAGCGGGGGTTGGGCGGGGAAAGAGCTGGATCGATTGGTGGTTTCTGTGCCCGGCAGTCGCTCACGACATGTCGACAGTGGAGTGAGGAAGGCGGCGATGTTTGGCGATCCGATGCAGGGCAGAAAAAAGTTTGGAGTAAACGAATCGGGCAGGCGCTGGCCACAGCCCACCCACCGCTCCTTCCCGCCTTTTGCCCCCAGAGCGAACGAATTATGACGTTAAAGTTGGCTGCAAAAATATATGCAAAAATGCGAAAACTTTCGCCCCAGGTAGGAGGGGCTCGCATGACCACCTGCAGGCTGTTTTCCACTATCTTAACGCCTATGTCGTCTGCTGGCCGCCTGTAAGCCGCCTGTAAGCCGCCTGTGACCGATATCCTCCAACTCGGAGATAAGAGGGCTCGGGGGCCAGAGGCTGCAGACAGCTCTGACAGCGCACCGAGTCCACTATTTCTGGCCTCTGACGTTCTGACCACTCCGAACAGCACTAAAAAGCTCCCCAAACTCGACGGAACAACGGCCTGCAAGGTCGCAATTGGCCTGCTGCGATTGGCTGGCGGGAGGCATGCGCCGCCTATAAGCTGTAAAACCCGCGGAGAGGACGGGGCAAGGAAAAAATGGCAGGAGAGAAAAAAATACTAAAAAGGACGACTGCAGCCGCATATTCTGTTGCACGAGAACGGCGACGAATCAAGACACGAAACTACGGCGAACAGCAAGACAGGGAGCGAGAAGCGACAGCAAGGCAGCAGACAGACCAGCCTCGAACAGCGGGCAGCGGACAGTGGACAGTGGACAGCGGACAGCGGACAGCGGACAGCAGACAGCTCCCGGTCCTTCCTCTTCCAGCGGCCTCAGGCGGATCTCAGCGAGATCTGAGCCAAAAGTCACGACTCTGGCTGACGGCTCTCGAGCACGAATATATATACCTTGAGCCCTCGACTTTCTCTCTCTCTCAACCTCCTCCCTTACTCTTACATCCACACACAGCCGCACACCATGACTCGGGCACGATTGGTCTCTGCCGGCGTCGCCCGCCTCGCCGGCGCCTCGCGCACATCCTCGTTGACCATGTCCACCGCATCGCCGGCCCTGAGACAGCTACAGCTCGCCAGCAGCAGCCTGGCCCGCTCGACACCAGTATACCTCACCGCACGTTGGCCCAGCCTGCACGTGCCTCGCCATGGCAGGCCGTGCGCTGTTTCTCGGCCAGCGCCGTGCGCGCCCACGGCCACATCCACAAGCCCAAGCCGGGCGAGGAGTAAGTCGGACGGCGAGCACGAGAGCCAAGCGAGCGAGAACCCAGAACCCAGAAGCTGACACCCTCTCCCCCTCCCCCTCCAGGTTGTACATCACGTTCATCGACAAGGACGGCGACAGCCACAAGCTCGCGGTGGCGCCCGGCGACAACCTGCTGGACATTGCGCAGGCGCACGATCTCGAGATGGAGGGCGCGTGCGGCGGGTCGTGTGCGTGCTCGACGTGCCACGTGATTGTGGAGGACGAGGCGTACTTTGACAAGATGAACGAGCCCGACGACGACGAGAACGACATGCTGGACCTGGCGTTTGGCCTGACAGAGACGAGCCGGCTGGGGTGCCAGGTGACAATGACCAAGGAGCTGGATGGGCTGGTGGTGCGGCTGCCGACAATGACGCGGAACCTGCAGGCGAGCGATTTCGAGAGCAAATGAGCCGTGCCGAGCCGAAGACGAGTCAAGGCGAGGAGGCGAGGCTCTGGAGTGAAGAAGGCGAGCTGGAGGGTGACTGCCCGCGAAAAACTTGGAGATCATCAGCTCGGATCATTGACTGCATGGATATGACAGCATCTGCGTCGATCTGGGCAGAATTGGAAGTAATGGGAGATCTGGACGGCATCTGAACGGCATCTGAACGGCATCTGGACGACATCTGGACGACATCTTTCGGCATTGGGGGGCGCATTGGAGACACGGGGTGGCATGGAAGGACAGCACGGACAGCATTTTTTGTACGAATACTAGAATACCCCGACGACGATAGACACGACGGACGGAACAAACACAACTCATGGAATGACAAAGGAAGAGATAAAAAGTAAAAGGAAACAATCAAAAAGCCAAAAGTAAAAGGTGAAAGGTAACAATCAAAAGTCAAAGTCAATTAAACAAGACCCGACCCATGCATTTTTTAGACGTGGCATGAAAAATATACGAAAACATGAATGCGAAGCACCCTCTACGCCTCCTTCAGACCACCTTTTTTCAGCCCACCGCCGCCGAGGCAATCAGGTCCAGGAAGCCCTTGCGGCTCATCTCCGTCACGCGCGCCGACCGCTTGTCCATGCCCAGCAGACCCTCGCTCTTGGCCTGCTTCTGGGCCTGCGCGGCCTTTGTCTGGGCGGCGCGCACGGCATTGAACAGCTGCACCACACCGCGCTGGGCCACCTTGCGCAGGCGCCGTTCTGTGGCGAGGATCGTCGTCGTCGTCTGGGCCGCCACGTTGTCGTTGTTGTTTCTGTTGTCGTCGTCAACAGCCCCCTGTTCGTAGCCACCAGCACATCCTTGACGCGGCCCTTTTCCAGCGCCACGCGCTTCTCGAGCCGCATCTGCCGCCGGGCCTTTTCCTCGAGCTGGGCGTCGACAACACGCCGGCTGGCCTCGTGGGCCTCGGCGCTGCGGGCGAGCACGGGGTCGGCGCGGCGCGACGACGAGAGCTTGGTGCCGAGGATCTTGGACAGCGACGTGGCAAACGTGGCCGGGTCGTTGCGCTTGGACTTGGGCGGCGTTGCCGCTGTCACCTCTCGCTTCGTCGTCGTCCTCACTGCCCGCCTCGCTGTCCTCCTCCTCGCTCTCACCCTCGCCCTCGCCCTCCTCGTCGTCGGTCGGTGCGTCCGTGCGGCCGGCACCGCCTTGGTCTGTTTTGGCGACGGTTTCGACTTTTTCGTGGGTGGTTTTGTGGCTGGTCCGTCGTCGTCGTTGTCGTCGTCGCTCAGCGAGTCGAGATCGTCCTCGCTGTCGTCGCCCTCTGCACCGCCAGCCTCGTCCTCGTCGGACGTTGCGCCGTCGTCGGCCAGCTGGTCGAGTGCATCGTCGTCCGAGTCGAGCAGGTCCACGGCCTGGAACTCGTCATCATTGGCGTCGTCATCTGAATTGTCCTCTAGATCCTGCAGCTTCTCGACACCCTTTCCCTCCTCCTCCTCGTCCATTGACTCGAGTCGCTGTGGTAGGCTGGCTGCTGCCGCTTGCGCTTCTTCTGGAACCGGTCGCCGCCTTTTTGTTGGGCCGGGCCGACGACGACAGCGCGTCGTCGCCGCGGCGTTTTTCGTGACACTGCGCCGGACATGTTGTTGTGTGTTGTGTGTGTGGTGCTGCGTGGTGGGAGGTGGTTGTGTCTGATATGTGCCGCAAAAGAGGTCTCGTCGCTGTGCTTTTTTCCTCGTCCTAACCACTGTAAACTTTTTTTACTGATACGGACGGCAGAAAAAAAAGACTACCAAAAGGCCAAAGGCGGTGTACAGCTTTCGGGGTTCATTTGGAAGTCACTTTTAGCGGACCCACATTTCCATTTACACGGTCAAACTGTATTATTTACTGTCCATAAATACGATCTTCGCCTCTCACAACTACCCCCTCACCCTCCCCTACGTCGGCTGCGGCCATTGGTCGAGTATGGCCTCTGTGCCAGTCAGTGCAAACGAAAAGGTCGCCAGTGCCGGCTGGTCCAGTAGCACAGTGTAGTTGCCCGGATACAGCACGCGTTTCCGCTGGTGTCGACGCGTGCGAGGTCGCCGAGGGACCACGTGAGGACGGCCGCCTGCGTCTCGCCGGCAGTGACATTGGCCAGACGCGTGTACGCGGCAAGGGTCTTGATGGGATACGGCGCAGGGCCGTAAGTGCCGCGGACGAACGCGAGCGCGACATAGTCGGATGCGACCGAGCCGGTGTGGTGACGTTGACGGCGAGGTCGGGGAACGGGCAGCGGTCGAGGACGGCATCGGTGCAGCGTGCCACCAGCGCCTGGATCGAGAGGGGGGCCGAAAGGGCCGCGCCGCCCAGGGCAAACCGAGAAGTTGGTGTTAGTGCAGGCCGTGGCCAAAGGGTAGCACGGCGTGGTCGAACCAGCGGTACGTGCGGCCGGGATTGGACGGCGACGGCCGCAGAGACATGTCCGTCATGGGCACGGCGTCGACGTAGGTGCCCGGATACTGCGTCACGGGCAGGCGTCCGGCGGGTGCGTGCACGCCCGTCAGCACGTCGAGCACGGCATTGCCGCCGTCCTGGCCCGGGTAGCCGGCCCAGACGATGGCCTTGACGCCCGGCAGCGCCAGCAGGGGCGTGTCGTCGGTCTGGTCGCCGAGCTGGACGACAACCAGGGGCTTGCCGAGGGCAGAGAGGGCGTTGATTAGATTCAGCTGGACGTCAGGCAGCGTGATGCGCATGCGGTCCCTGTCCTCGGCGGCGATGCTCAGGTCCGTGCCGCCAAAGTACAAGATCACATCGGCCTGGCGGGCGGCCGCGAGGGCAGGCTTGGTCCAGCGGTCGGGCGTGCCGCGGGGCAGATCGGACACGGGGGCGCCGGCAGCACGGCCAAACACGACGGTGGACCAGTGGCGGGCGGCGCCGCGGCGGCCGGGTTGTGGTAGAACGGGGCGTGCCGAGTAGCCGCCGAGCATCATGCGCGTGGCGTCTGCCCAGTGGCCGATGAGGGCGACCGTGGTCGTGTTGGCCTTTTTCATGGAGAGGGGGAGAGCGGGAGGAGGCCGTTGCTGTTCTTCTTGAGGACAATGCCGTCCGCGGCCGACTGCCAGGCGAGTCTGCGGGCGGCCGGCATGTCGACATCGTGCCAGCCGAGGGACCGGTACGGCGAGGCCTCTGGCGGGTCAAAGTAGCCGGCGCGCACGAGGCCCTCGTAGACTGGCGGCTCCAGCCATGCGGTCCGAGCCGGTCGCCTGCGTCAAAGCAGACTGGTCTGCGAATAGAGGCCTGGGCACGAGTCGCGCAGCGATGTTGTCCACGTCCGGCCCTCGTAGAGGCGGCCTCGGCTGCGCGGCCGCGTGGCTCGCCTTGTAGCGGTGGCCGCCCCGCCGCGCTGCCGATGGTAGTAGACCGCGTCGCAGTCGCTGGTGACGTACTGGTGGTCGGCAGTCCAGCCCCAGTGGTTGCGCAGAATGTCCGTCATCAGGTACGTGTTGGCGCACGCGGGTGTGCCGTTGACGGCGTTGTACGAGCACATGATGGAGCCGACGTGCGAGTCGCGCGCGCACTTTTGGAACGGCGGCAGATAGTACTCGGCCAGGTCCTGCAGCGTCACCTTGGCATCAAAGTTGAACCGCGTCACGCTGCCGCCGCCGCCGCCAGCGTCCTCGAGATCATACGCCGCAAAATGCTTGCACGTTGCAATCACCCGGTGCCTCTTTTCCTTTGGCCCTCCCCTCCGGGTCGTCTGGGCCGCTTGGGTCGAGTTCATCCGCCCCCTGCATCCCGCGCACATACGCCTCGCCGAACCGCCCGTTGCGCAACGCATCCTCCCCAGGCGTCTCGTGGCCCCGGCCCCAGCGCGGGTCCCGGAACGGGTTGACGTTGGGCGTCCAAAAGTCCAGGTGCGCGCGCCCGCTGTTGGCAAACGCGCGCGCCTCGGTGCCAATGGCCGCGCCGATCTGCCGGATCAGTTCGTCGTCAAACGCGGCGCCCGCACCGTAATGGCCTGCGGAAACTGCGTGGGCCGCCGAAAACGCGCCGCTGCTGGCCCACGTTGATGCCCCGGTTGTGCGCCACGCCATGCAGCGCCTCGTTCCACCACTGGTACGCGGCGAGGCCCAGCTTGGCGAAACCCGGGGCTGTTGTTGACCAGGTTGCTGAGCTGGTCGGCGTTGGCTCATGGCGGCGACGAGGGCGACGGCCGCGGTCGTGGGCGCTGGCCGACCGTGTTGCAAGCGAGGTTGCCCTTGAGGGCCCATTCGCGCAGTCGGGGTAGACGAGGCCCGCCCGGGCCGCGGGGAGGCCGAGCAGCGCAAGCAGGGGAAGCAGTGCCACCACTGGAGCCATGATGCGGATAAGGCGTGCAGTGGTTTTGTCAGCGGTGGTGATGCCGGTGCGTCTATGATGGGCACATAATTCTGTTTTTTCTTCCGTCTTCGCCTTGAGCTCCGTTTCTTGGGCCTTTGGTTTTACCGTCAGGTTTACATGGTTTACCGTCAGGTTTACATGCAACAAACATGCACGGCCACTTATTGCCGGCTCTTCTGGCCATCTCCATACCTCCCCCAACAAAGTGCCACGGCCGGGTGTACGGCAGTGTTTTGTCAGTCTTTGTCGAGTTCATCCATCTCCTGCCGGCTGTTTTCTGAATTACCCCCAAAGACAAGCCGTTTCTCCACACGCGGCCACTTCCATCCGAGGAGAGCTGAAGAGAAAACCACAAATAAAATTAGGTAAGAAATGATTAAGGGTGCCAGTAGAAACGTGCAAGTGGCGATAGTGATGGATGTTGGTTTGTGGGATAAGTGGCACTGTGCCGTACTTGTCACCCAATTAGCCCTGGTCCTTTCGAATACGGTATCAAGTCAACACTACCTCTTCAACTTCCCAGTCTTTTCTATTCTGCATCCGTGAGTATGCTCACTGCGTTGAAGACGGCATCTCTCTTTTGAAATTATCCCAAGCCAACATTTTCTGATGCTTTTTCTGCCCTACATCTCGACGTCTTATCACACTGTACATTTCCATTTCAACGTCCAACAGACATCACAACACTCAGCAACAACACAAACAAGACAAACAATAATGCCCAGCCAGCTCTGGCTCAAAACCATGACAAGCACAATATGCAGACAGGTCAGGTGGACATCCATGCATCAGCACCCGTATCGTGTGCTCTGCCTCGGCCTCCCACAGCCTCTTTTCGCCTGCTATTTAGCACAGCCCTTGCCCTCTTTTATTTGCCTTGGTAAAACGAGCTTCGGATTTCATTTCCAAAAAAATAAAATAAAATAAATTCTACACTTGCTGCCTTGTCTCGTTACAGCCTGGCTCCGTTCAGAGATACACAGCTTCCATGGCAAAACTCGATTGATGAGTCCGGCGGCAACCGCTTCGACAACCTTTCCGACTTTACGGGAAGCCCGACGGGCCACCCTGACCAGCAGCATGTACAGCGATATCGTGGCTGGCAGCCAACCGCCAAGTCCTGCCCTGGTCCCTTCTCTGGTCCCCGCTGATGCTGCCGTCACGCTGTCCCTTCCCTCTGCCCGCCCGCCATGTGACACACAAGACGGACTCTGCGGTGGAGTCAGTTGCCGAAGCAGAGCCTCCCTTGCTCTCGACAACAGTGATGACGACAACGTCGACGGCGCGTTTGGCCCCGAGCCCACGGCCGAGGCGCTCGCCACGCTCCGCCGCGTCCACGACAAGGTGCCGCTCAGCATCTTCACCATTGTCGCCGTCGAGTTCTGCGAGCGCTTCTCGTACTACGGCGTCATGGTTGTCGTCACCAACTTCATCCAGTGGCCCATGCCGGCCGGGTCCGCGTCGGGGCCGCGCCGCACGGCCAGCCCGGCGCCATGGGCTTCGGCCAGGCCACGGCCACGGCCATCACCACGTTCAACGTCTTCTGGCAGTACGTCACGCCGCTGCTGGGCGCCTACGTGGCCGACTCGTACCTGGGCCGCTACCGCACGATTGCCATGGCGCTGCTGGTGGACATTTGCGGCCACATGGTGCTGCTGCTCGCCGGCCTGCCGCCGCTCCTGCGCAAGGAGCCGGCCTCGGGCTCCCTGGCCGCCCTCGTCTGGGCATGCTCGTCATCGGCGTCGGCACCGGCGGCTTCAAGCCCAACGTCAACCCGCTCGTCGCCGAGCAGGTCTCGTGCCGTCCCGGCGGCAGCCGCATGTTTGTGCGCACGCTGCCGGGCACGGGCGAGCGCGTCATCGAGGACCCCGAGGCCACGACGGAGCGTGCCATGCTCTGGTTCTACCTCGTCATCAACATTGGCGGATTCATGGGTGTCGCCACTAGCTATGCCGAGAAGTACGTCGGGTGGTACCTGGCGTTCCTAATCCCGCTTCTGCTGTACATCCCCCTGCCCGGTCTCCTGTGGTTCCTGCACAAGCGCCTGGTTCTGCACCCGCCCGGCGGCAGCGACATGGTCAACGTCTTCCGCGTGCTGGGCAAGGCCGTGCGGCTGTTTGTGCTGGCCAACAAGGGCCGCTGGTCGTTGGTCACCGCGCGCGACGCACCGCCGGCTGCACGATGGCACGTTCTGGGACGCGGTCAATGCCGTCGGCGCTCGCGCCCGCCGACCGCCGCCGTGGATGACGTTGACGACGCCTGGGTCGACGAGGTCGCGCGCGGCTGCAAGGCCTGCGCCGTCTTCCTGTGGATGCCCTTTTTCTGGCTGTGCTACAACCAGATCACGGGCAACCTGATCTCGCAGGCCGCCGTCATGCGCCTCGACGGCGTGCCCAACGACGCGCTGCTGTCCGTTGAGCCCGTGGCCTCGTGCTCTTTATATCCTGCTGCTCAACGAGTGCGTCTACCCGCTGCGCGCCGCCTGCGCATCGCCTTCTCGCCCATCAAGAAGATCGCCGCCGGCTACGCCATTGCCAGCCTCGCCATGGCCTACACGGCCGTCGTCCAGCACTACATCTACAAGCGCAGCGCGTGCGGCCGCTTTGCCTCGGGCTACCTGCCCGGCGGCAGCAGCACGCACTGCCCCAACGTCGACGTCTCCGTCTGGTTCCAGGTCGGGTCCTATGCGCTGCTGGCCCTCGGCGAGATCTTTGTGTCCACGACGTGCCTCGAGTACGCCACAGAGCAAGGCGCCCCAGAACATGCGGTCTATGGTCCAGGCCGTCTCGCTGTCCATGAATGGCATTTCCACGGCCCTGGGCTTTGCCTTTGTCGCCCTCTCGCAGGACCCCCATCTCGTCTGGAACTACGGCATCATTGCCGTCCTGGCGGCCCTGGCCGGCGCCGGCTTCTGGTTCACCTTCCGCGGCCTCGACCAGGACGAGGACCGCCTCAACATGCTGCCCAGGGCGCCGTGGCCGGCAGTCCTGCGGAGGAGCAGCAAAAGGCTCGGCAGCAGGTGAATGCAGCAGCCTAGGGGGGGTGGGGGTGACGAGGTTGAAACAAAGAAACCTGTCTGGTGCCTTCAGAGTGTTCCGGCGTTGACGCGACTCTGGTTTGATATCTTTGTCGGTTTTCTTTCTTTTTCTTTTTCTTTTTCTATTTCTTTTTTCCTCCTACAAATTGTCATTTCCATAAATAGATCGAATTGGCCGCTGCGGCAAGTTTACATCACAAAATAAAAAGCGCAACACAGATAAAGACCGGCTCCTGCACTTACATCAAATACCGAGTGGCCCATGAACAGATCTGCTCCGAGTACGACTTCAACACAAATAATATTAGGCGTGTGGCGGATGTGGTAACGCTGTGCAGCACGACTGGATAAGCTTTAGGGCAGGACGCTGTCCCTGCATTCGTTCTTTCCTTTCCAGCCGCGTGCTGCCCGTCGCTCTTTCCTGGCGCCCGCTCGTAAGGTTACGAGTCGCTCCTTCCCGTCGTGGCTCCTTCCCCGCCTAACTGTCTTGTCCCCCCTCTTCATTGGGCACAATTCACCTCGTCCTCTGTGCATACTTCGCCTCCACAATCTCCATTCCGCACTCCGCAACAAGGCTGTGCCTCTCTTTTGTCCGAACTATTGTTTTCGTTGCCGTTCCCGACTTCTCCCATGCAAGCTAATGCGCGCGCACAACGGCTCAGTCTTCTCAGTACTTGCTTGGTGGTCTCCACCCTGCACGGTGCGGGCCTCACACTCGCAAGAGCAGAGAAAGCTTGAGCAAGGCAGTGCATCGAGTGGCGTCGAGAGCGTCAACAGCGCGCCGGCGTCGACAGAATGCGCAAACAGCCGTTCCCAAGGCAGGCCAGCTCCGTCGGAGCGCCAATGAAAAGCGTCGTCACGGTGGTGGCGGGTGGCTGTCCAGGACTTTTGCGTGGCTGCAAAACACGCCAATCGACGGCCGTGGATTCTCAGCCCTTTCCACCCTTTCCCCTTTTTTCCCACCACAAGGCGACAAACATCCTCAAGACCTCGTCGCCTAGAATGCCCGAGCGGCGGCGCGCAGAGGTCATGCTCTCTTTTGAGGCTGCTGTTATAAGGTGTGCGGAATCTGAGAACCGGTCTTGGCCACTTTGCTTGCCTTTTTTGACCGTGGAAACAGCAGTTCAGGATCACGACAGAGACCAGAAAAGAAACCAGTTCAGAACTCTGATGAGACTCTCCACTGAAACGAAACAACAAGACGGCACCTGGAAATGAGGCTTGTGCCGCTGCTGCCAATCTAGGCCCTGGTTCTTCAGCCCCCGAAGCCAGCTGGATGTGATCCCTGTCGCTTCGTCCAATCACTCGCACCAAAACAAACACCCCACACCCACTTCTATCATGGGTGTGCTGGGGCTGTTGTGTTGGTGGGCTGCTACCGGCCAGGGCTGGCTGCGCAGAAAAGACAGCGTCGCAGCCAGGCGGCTCTGGGCAGCAACAAGGATGGGTAGAGATGGGCCAAAAAAATCCATAAAGGAAGGCTCAAAACCGGGGATCCCCTGCAGTCGAGCTGACGACGAAGAGAGAGGCAGAAGGAGAGAGACAAGACCTTCCTCACTCCCGCGTTTTTCGACGACATCAATAACCGCCTTGATTCTATTTTGCCTTGTTTACAGCGACACGCTACTCACGACAGCTTCAAAGCTTTGCAGCACCAGCGTCTTTTGTTGACTTTACAGCAAGCACACCTACAATCCACGACGGCAGCGACATCCACCGCCAGCTTCCCGACTTATTCATTGGCTTCATTCTCGGACATCCCGCCTGGTGAACACCATGGTCGACCCGAATCTGGTCACCGCCATCGCGGCGCTGGCATCTCGGTTGTCGCCCTCATCGTCGCCGCGCTGCAGCTTCTGCAGCAGTACTTTTGCCTCGGCCCAGGGCTACTCACAGTGCAGCGAAAAGACAATAGGCCTCTGGTCCAAGTTTACAAAACGGAATTTTCTGCTCAAACAGTTCCGCTTCGAGGTCCGCTTCCGCGTGCCCGTCATCTTTGTTGCCCGCCCTACAACCGCTTCGGCCCGCTGGGGGATGACGGGGGCGCGGGTACTGGCAAGGAGATCATCTACGTCGACGGCACGTCCGAGAACTACCGCAAAACCCACACGTGGACGCCCGAGGAGTTTGACAGCAAGCGCGACAAGCTCAAGGCACCGACACGCGCGAGACCATCCACACGGCCGACAACGAGATGACCACCTGGCTGCCCTGCTCATGGCCATCCAGCGCAATGGAGCGCGAGTCGCGCGAGTGGCAGAAGCACATGCTGCGGCCATACAACGCACCCGTTGACGTCAGCGCGTCCAAGGCGCTGGTACTCGCCGACAAGTACGAGGGCCACACCATGGTCGTTTGGTGTCCAGGAAAAGACGCGG
The DNA here is from genome assembly GCA_016097085.2 of Sporothrix curviconia. Lineage (NCBI taxonomy): Eukaryota > Fungi > Ascomycota > Sordariomycetes > Ophiostomatales > Ophiostomataceae > Sporothrix > Sporothrix curviconia. Next base: position 220,154 of record JADMNF010000028.1, read on the forward strand.
TCCTGGGACACGATTGCCCGACGGCCTCAAGAAGCCCTATGCCACCACGGCCATGTGCCACCTGTCGAGATGGTTGCCATGCTGGGCATCCACTGGAAAGAGTTTGACCGCCGCAACAACGTGTACCGCGCACAAGGCAACGGCTTCCTGGTGACAGGGTCGATGGTGCCGAACCTCGGCGTGGCGTTCACCTTTGAAAAGGTCGGCAAAGACCTGGTTCCAAGAGAACCGCATCGTGCCCAACGACAGCGTCAAGCAGCTGTGCTTTGGCTTCTGCCCCACCATCTTCCAGGCCGGCCTCAAGACGCCGCTGTACAACGGACGAGCCCAAGGACGAGGGCACGCTGCAGCTGGCCCACGCGCGCCGAGGTCGCCGAGACGCTCGTCTCCTTCAACTGCAACACCAACACCGTCAACTACTTCCGCCTCGGCAAACGAGCACACGCGCTACTCGCACCTGTTCCCCGTCACCTCTTGAGATGCTCGGCATGGTCGGCGAGGTCCTGCAGATCCACCGCACCATGTTCACGATGCTGCCCAACCCGACCTTCTTCACGTGGAACAAGGCGGCCTTCTCGCTGATTGGCTTGCTGCAGGGCTTCCGCCGGTCTCTGGGCGAGGCCCACAAGGAAGAGGGGTTGTTTCGCAGGGCTCGCACCTGGCAAGCATCCGCGACGACATGGACCAGATCATTGCCGTGGCCCTCGAGGACGACGAACAAGAAGCGCAAGCACGAGGTCATTCTGGCCGACCGGCGCCGGCTTGAGGAAGTCAAGAAAATGGCCGAGGCCACCAAGTACATTCTGCTCAAACGCGGTCCCAGCAAGGCGGCTCTTCCCGAAAAGCCCGCCTGGGTCCGCGGCTTGGAGAGCATGGGTGCAGCAGTCAAGCGTGGCTTTGTCAAGACGGGCAGCTCTCTGCGCTACAGCCTCCTCAAGATGCTCTTCAAGCTGCATCTCTCGAAAGCGGACCCTGACGACATGCCATCCGATTATCAAGGAGCGTGAGCTGGCGCCCAACACCCTGGAGCGCGAGTCGTTCCCGCGGCACCTCGAAAAGCTGCATCACGCCATCAAGCGCTGCGACCTCTTTCTGGCGCCACAATACGACCTCGTCCAGCACGTCTTTGCCCTGCACATGCAGGAGGTGCTGTGCTACCTCAACTCGCGGCCTAACAGCCCCGACGACGAGCCGCACGAGTCGCCCGTCATGGCCGCCTGGCCGAACGGGCCAGCCCTGGCGGGACGGGTGGTGGCAACGTCGGTGCAGGTGCCGGCCACCCCCAGAGAGGCCCGGCCTCGCACATCTACACGCCGGCGCCCGACAACACCGAATACTACAATGACCAGTACATTGCCCTGCACGCCATCGACACGGCCTCGTGGACCATGCGCCACCGCATGCTGATGCAGCTCTACGTGAGCTTTATCCGCAAGCGCGTCGCCGCCGTGCCCATTCCGGCCAAGGTCGCCGTGTACACGCAGGTCAAGGCGTCAAGAGACAAGATTACCGCCCTCACGCGCCAGGACTCATCGGCGCTGTCGGCCCTGGCAGACATTGCCGAAGGCTCGCTGGCGTCGTCGAGGTCGTCAAGGGCGCCAACAGCCAGCGTGGCAGCGGCCATCAACGTGGCGCGTAGCGGCGGCTCTGGCGGGTGCACCGGTGGCGACCACAGCGGCTACGGCGGCCACAGCGGCGGGCACGCCTGCTCCAGTTGAAGAAGCGGCCTTCCCGGCGACGCGTCCATCTCGTCTGCGGGTGGCTCGGTTCGCCGCGTCCATTGTGTCGGTGCCCGAGGCGCCACGGGCCCATCGACGACGGCGGCGACGGCGGCGGCAGCGGCCAACTTCAAGAAGAAGACCAACCCGAAAAGGATACGATCCAGCGGGCGACGACGGTGCGGGACATTGAGGACATTTGGTGCACGCTGACGTTCCGGATGCTGTGCTGGCTGATGCTGCACGACTTTCACAAAAAGGACGTGCAGGTGAGCAAGAGCGACGTGTACGACTCGCGGCTGGCAGTGTATCTGCTGTAGAGAAAGCTGCGGCCGCAGGACGGAGGTGTGCTGCAGCGTGGTGCTCCACGCTCCATGTATCTTTATTCTTCTGGGCTCCCTTTAATAGAGCTTGTAATGGAACGGAACAGAGGCGCAGAAAGGATGAGCATCTGTTTGATTAAAGAATGAAATATTACACATTAATAAAGACCATCCATGCAGGCGAGCAGCTCGGTGTTTAAGAACTGTCCGTCGACCAGTAGGAAAGCCGTCTGGTCCCATCCCCCGCCAAGCATGAAGCGGCAGATGCATCCGCTGTTGATGTACTCGTATCATACGGGGTATTTCGGATTTAACCCGCCCAGACATTGCGCTACAGTGGAGTGGAGAACGGCTCGGCGTTAAAATCAGGCCCAAGGCCCTTGGTTCATCCCGCGTCTTGGCTAGCGCGGGGAGCTGTCGACCGCAAGGAAAGACAAGCACGCAACACCTGTGCTGCCCCTCTCCCACAGCCACGGCCGACAACCAAGCCACGTCACGGCGTACTCGTAAGATGGCGACTCCTGTCGGCAGCTGGTTCCAACGTCCGACGTGGAGGCCCTGTCGACAGGATATAAAAGGACCTGGATGTCCCCTTTCGATCTGACAGCAAGCCGTAGTCTTTTGCTGATCTGTTTCTTCATCTCATTCCTTTGTCGCCCACGTCTCTTGCTCAACTTGGTATCTGTCTTACCACCTCTTGCTCAACTTGTATCTGTCTTACCACCATCTTTCTTGTCCGCCATCTTTTCGTCCACCACAGCCAGCTGAACCGCCACCATGTCGAACCACCACCGACCCGACTTTGTATGTTTATCTCTTCTCTTGCCTCATAGGTCCTCCCCAACTTGCCTCCTACTGACCTCTTTTTGTCGTGTCGCAGTCCAAGATTGTCGCGGAGCGCGCGGCCCAGCTCCACCAGCACATCCTTGCGCTGCCCGCCGACCAGCAGGCGTCCTTCAAGAACGACCCCGCGGCCCTGCCCACGGCCATTGATACCGTACGCCCCGCGAAAATGGCGTGCCCATGCTCTTTGGCCCCGCCAAGTTCGCCCAGGCCACCAAGGCCCTCTCGGCCATGGAACAGCCGCCCGCGTCCTCGTCGAGTTTGGCGCCTACGTCGGCTACTCGGCCCTGCGCTGGGCGGCTCTGCTCGAGCAGCTGAACGGCGGCGACAAGAACGTGCACGTCTACACCTTTGAGCTCGACCCTGCAATGCCAGATCGCCCGCGATTTTGCCACGCTGGCGGCCGCTCTTCGCAGATCAGCGTCTTTGACGGGCCCGGCGATGTCTCCCTCACCAAGCTCGTGGAGGACGGCACCATCCCCACCGGCAGCGTCGACGGCCGTGTTCATCGACCACTGGGAGCCCCGCTACGTGCCGGACCTGCAGCGTGTGCGAGCAGCTCGGCGTCCTGCGCGTGGGCTCGCTCGTGGTGGGCCGACAACACCGACTCCCCGGGCGCGCCCGACTATGTGGCGTACGTGCAGGCCGGCGGGCAGTGGGAAAGCCGGTGCCGTCAAGTTTGAGACCACGTCGTACGAGGCGGACATTTGTTCGGGGCTCTCACTCCGGTAACGACGTTCGGGGGTTCTGGCCGAGGATTCCTGTCCTGGCGGCGCACCAGCAGGAGTGCCCGCGGCGCAGTGACGCCGGCCGAGTATATACGGTCGCACTAGACTTGGCCCGCTCTCCTGCTACGTAGCAAGATTTTTGGGAGGGGCTGTTTTTCTTGGTGCACTCTGTTGGTGCTTACTTGTTGGTTCAGATGAAGAATCGTTTCGAGGGGTTCACCAAGGGTGCGTTTCTTCTGGGGTCGTAGAATACTGTTGGGGGATTGCAGCCATAAATGACGTATTGCCGAAACCAGGGCAATTTTTGCAAGGAAAAGGGGAAAGACCTTCTTTTATAATGAATATGAATGATTAGAATGAAGCATGACCTTTGAGAGAAAAACCGGTGACCAGTTGCCAACTACAAATGAAAAAAGGGAGGCTGTTGGCTGGGACATTGTTGGGCAATTTGTGCCGCCAATTCAAAGACTCCCGATGTGGCAGCTGGTCAGCTCCGAAACCACCAATGCACAGTGATAGCCCAGCCATCCGTACTCCCCAGGCTTAGCCAACTCGTCTTCGTACCTATCCGCGATTTGCCCTTTCCCCTTTCTTCGTTTCTTCCTGTCGTGTCTTCTTGTCTAACCCTCAAACTGCCCGCCCCCTCCCCCCTCCCGCCAGTGCCTACCTTATACTGCGTTCATCGGCCACTAACCGCGGGGCCTTTTGGTCTTTCGAGTTTGTTGGCGCCAGCTCGCCGTCGTCGCCCTGACAATATCGTTCATTGCTCAACGGGTGCGCCCCCGACGCCGACCGCACCGACCTTCGAAAAAAGGGTCGCCGTGCGCCCACGACGCACATCCTCGAGTGCGACAGACGGCCAGCGTTGACAGTCAGTGCACATTCTTCTCCAACCCAGGTTCGCCCGCAATGTCCTGAATGGTGCCGCGCGATGGAGCCCTCACACCAAAAAATTCTCGACGTTACCTGCATTGTCAATGCCGGCGGTCAACGGTACTCCCCCAAGGACCAGGTAACAGCCTGCGCACTGTCAAACCCGTCTTTGCTGTCGGAGCAGATAGCCGTCAACGTCGTCGGCCCGCCAAGGTTCTCCGAGTTCTTGGTCGACGCAAGGCGCTGTCGCCGAGCGTGCGCGTTATCAACATGTCCTCGGGCCTCGGCAGCCTCGCGCTCAGCGCCGACATGTCGCCGCGCAAAAGTGTCGCTACTCGCTTTCGAAAGCGGCGCTCAACATGCTCACTGGTGCACCAGGGCCACGACATTCGCGCGCGGGGTTGGCAGGCAGTGGTGATCGCGGCTGGGTCAAGACGCGGATGGGCGGTGAGGGCGCACTGCTCGAGCCGGACGTTTCAATTGCGGGCATGCCAAGGTGCTGCACGGTGCTCAAGGACGAGGACAATGTGTCGTTTTTACACCAGCGACGGCGCACGGAAGCCATGGTAGGCGGCTTAGTGACTGCCTTTTTTTTCTCTCTTTTTGTTTGTTTGTCAGCCTGAAGTTTGAGGATTTTGTTAGTATAAATATACCACAGTTGCATGCTAACTGAGGACGGGCTGGTGATCAAATATATTTTCAGGCTAGGCTGTCGTGCCGAATTAACCAGATTACCGCTTTTCCGTCATTCGTTTTAACAATCTCAACCCCACTTACACGGAAAGAGACAGGGATGCGTGTGTGTGTGGTGTGGGCGTCCGTCAGCATGCCAGGGCCCATGCTACCGGGCTGGATGACGAGGAGTATTGTCAGCAGGGACAGGCAATTGAAAAAGAAGACTGATTTGTAGAAAATATTGGGAACGACAAGACTGTGCTCTTACCAGTATCAAGTCCAAAGACCGGCCTCACTCTCGACAATGTCTTCCAACCTGTTTGACTTGGGCTTGTTGGCTCTCGGTTCTGCCACCATCCAGGCGGAGCTCTTTGACTTTGAAAGAACAGCAGCTCGACCCGGCAGTGTTGTCGGCAGCATGGTCCGCTTCGAGAATGGCTCGCTCCTGCTAACTACGACCCTTGCCCACCTGCAAGGCCTTTCCTGGCAACTGGACTGGCCACGCGACGATGTCTGGCGCGAGCTCGCGGCCTTGCTCAATGGCAACCCTCCTCCGGCCAGCCACCCGTGTCGTCCGTCTGCTTCCATGGCACACCGTACGGCAACTATGATGCGGCCGCTTGCGCAAACCATATCCGCCAGCTGGGGCACCACGTTTGTGCGCATGGGACCACCCCATCGAGCCAGTGTCACCCATGTTTGAGGGCCTAACATGCGTCCCGCCAGGCTCGGGGCCTGCAAACAGCAACAACACCTGCACGCAGGGCGGCTACCCGGTGTATGTCGTCAACGTGTCGACGGCAGCGCATGTCCAAGCGGCCGTCAACTTTGCGCGCAACGAGAATGTGCGGCTCGTCATCAAGAACACGGGGCATGATCTGTCTGGAAAGTCGCTCGGGGCCGGATCTCTGTCAGTCTGGACACATGTGAGTAGCGTTGACATGAAATGCTGCAGAGCAAGGTGACAGAGTGAGATTGACCAACCTCTAGGTCTGAGCAATATTGAACTCATCACCAACTACTCCATTGATGGCTACTCTGGACCCGCGTTCCATGTCGGCGCCGGGGTCCAGGCCAAGGACCTCCTCAAAGCAGCTGCGGACCACAAACTCATGGCCGTGACAGGCATCTGCGATGTAATACGTTTCGCCGCCCGTTGTGCTCCTAACTCACATGACCTGACCCGTCTGCTGACATCTCACCGTGCAAGTCTGTCGGCATTCCTGGAGGCTATGCGCAAGGCGGCGGCCACTCGCCTCTCAGTGCACTGTATGGGATGGGTGCCGACCAGGTGCTGTCTCTCCAGGTGGTCACTGCCGATGGCGAATTCCGAACAGCATCGCCAACCGAGGACACGGACCTCTTCTGGGCCATCCGTGGCGGTGGTGGCAGCACCTTTGGCGTCGTTACATCGATGGTCCTGAAAGCGTACCCTGACGCCACCACGGCCGTTGCCACGTTCGACTGGGGCGTCCGCGAGAGCAACATCAGCCTCGAGACGTACTGGGAGGGCACTGCCAGCTACTTTTCCCATTTTGCCAACTTTACCGGCCAGGGCCTGTCCGGGCAGTTCTTCCTGTACCCGCAAGAAGGACGGCCGCAAGGCGCAGACCCCAACGCCGAGCCGCGCACATCGGTGACGCCCTTTTTCGGAGTGGGAAAGACCCTTGCCCAGCTCAACACGCGGTTCAGCCATGGGTCGACGAGATGGCCGGCCTGGGCATCCGGATGAACACGACCTGGGCCGAGTTCCCGTCCTTCTATCCGGCCTACTACAGCCAGCTGGTGCCCACGTCGCTCGGTGGTGTCATGCCATACAACATGACCTATGGCTCGCGGTTGCTCTCGCGGGCGTCCTCGCCGTCGACGCGCAACGGGGCGGGGACACAGGCGGCCTCAACGCCACCATGGCGCGTTCCGTGCGCTTGCCGAGCAGGGCCACATGTTCAACGGCTTCCAGCTGGCGCCCACGCTCGCGACGGCCGGCCAGTGGGACCCGACGGCAACGCCGTGCTGCCCGCGTGGCGAGACGCGCCTCAGCCACACCATCGTCTTTGCCCTCTGGCCCGAAGAGTACAGCGCCGCCCAGCAAATGGCCTTTCGGCGCGAACTTTGCCATGGGCAGACATGGCATGCAGCTTCTGCAGGACGCGACGCTGGGCTCTGGCAGCTACATGAGCGAGTCGGACCAGCTGGAGCCCAGCTTCCAGGAGGCCTTCTTTGGCAGCAACTATGTGCGGCTGCTGGCCATCAAGCGCAAGTACGACCCGCACGGTGTCTTTTTTGCGTCGACGGGCGTGGGCTCCGAGTTTTGGAAGGTGCACAGTGTGGAGTGACCTGCCAACCGAGAACGGGCAGCTGTGTCGGGTGTAGAAGCGGGAGGAAGGCGGCGTGGCTGGCTGGGATATTGAAGGGGAAGTTTGAGGAGGACGCGGTTGTCGTGGATGCGGTGGTTTTACGAAATCGAGGAAATAGGGGGAGGTCAGTGAAAGGAGAATGGGGGGAGGAGGCAAGCAAGTAAAAACGGAAATGGCGTTGCAAGATGGGCCGTCCGCAATAGGAAGTCGTGGCCAACGTTGGCGAAGATGCGGTATGTTCTTTCCCAAACCAAAACCTGAGCCCACGCATGGAAAGTGCAGCCGACTGTGGCAGGCATAATGTGTTCCTCTTTCCAGATGAAGCAGGCACGAATGCATTGCTTGCGACCAAAGAAAGGAAAGCACGTCCGAGCCATGTCTCTAGCAGCCGTTGCCTCGTCGTTTCCTAATCGAGCTGGCCTCTTGCTGTTTTTGTTTGTTTCCCCCTTTACGAGAGACTAAATACCCTCCTCTTCTTTCTCTTTTGTATTTTCTTCTCTTCTTCTCTTCTCTTTTCTTCTCTCTTTCTTCTCATACCACCCTACCTAAAACCGGCCGCCCTTTTGGACTCATCTTGCCCTAGAACCCTCTCGACAGCATCTTTAATCACTTCTCTTCTCTCTTGTCTCTTTTCTTCTCCTTGGATTCTTATTTTCTTCAGCTTCTTCTCCTCTTTTCTTGTCTCGTCCTACTCCCCTCTGGCTACTTTTACGGCAACAATGGACGCACCCAACAGCACCGTGACCAGCGCTCTTCTTGCCAGCATGCAGGTACAAGACAATAGCCAGCCAGGCGCCGCTGTCCCTCCTCCCGTCGATGGGCGCCTTCTTCATCGGCCGTTTCATGGCGATGGCATGAGCGTCATTGTCATGATGGTTGCCGGAGTCAATAACCTTGTTCAAGTCGGTAGAGACGCGATGGACATGGCCCGTCGCCTGTTTCCCTCCTCTGCTGCTGCTGTTGCTGCTGCAGGCACTTTTGCACCTCTCTGGCTACATTTTCCAGACCGCCAAAAGCTTTGCTGCCTTTTTCCGTCAGATGGATCCGCTACTCGTAGCTCGACATTGTGACGATTCTGACGACTACCACCACTGCCGGTATTGTAAGCCCCTTTTGTTTTTGTTTTTGTTTTTGTTTTGTTTTTGGATCTTTTCTTCTTTCTTTGCGTTTCTCATCGTTGTGTACCATTGCTAATGATCAGCTGTTCCAGCTGTACCTGTCGAAACCACCAGCAGCGCGGTCGTTCGCGGTGATGACGCAGAAAATGAGTGTCTATCCGCAGTTTGCCTTCCCCTGCGTGACGAGATCCTCCCCTCCTGGTTGGCCATTTTTCTGGGTCCCTTTGTGCCAGTGGTGATCCTGCTGGTTCTCCAGCTCTAACGTCCGCTCATTTTGGGATGCCAACAATGCCATCTTCGGTGTGCTTTACTCGCTCAGCAATTCGGTCGTCTTTCAGGTGATCATCAAGTGGCTCATTGGCGGCCTGCGTCCCCATTTCCTGGACGTGTGCAAGCCCGACTCTCGCTTGTCAAGACGCTGGATAAGACCAAGGCAAAGTACCAATGCGGCCGGTCTCAACAACATGTACTACACCCGTGAGATCTGCACGGGCGACCCGCGTCTGATCAACGACGGCGCTCTCCAGTTTCCCTTCGGGCCACACGACGGCAGCGTTTGCCGGGTTTGTGTTTCTGAGCCTGTACATGAACGGCAAGTTCAAGATTTTCTCCAACCGGCACTCGCAGATGTGGAAGATGATGCTGTTTTACGCACCCATTCCTGGTGGCCACGCTTATCGGTGGTGCTCTGACCATTGACGCCTTCCACAACTGGTACGACATTCTCGCCGGTGCTGTCATTGCACGACCATAGGCTTTTCAGCGCCTACCGCATCACCTACGCCGCGGTGTTTTGACTGCCGGTACAACCACATTCCGCTGAACCGCATCCGGCCGTTTGACTACGATGCCATTGAACCCGGTCTCGATGGCTTTACGCACCTGGACAATAGCCGGTTCTAGGCTGGCGAGGAGGAGACGGGGGACATGGACTGATTTGCTTTTATGGTGAAACTATGTACACTGCAGATACGTTTTGTCTCTTCTCTGTCTTGTCTGTCTCCTCTCCAACGTGTGCTTTCCTTTCAAGTTCGCTCTGGTCCTGTTTACGTTCTTACGAACAGAGCGGTGACAATCGAGTTGTATGCAGCCTTGGGGGCGTAGCTGGAGTCGAAGAGCAGAGGGTTGCCGAGGGTCTCCACGATCCTGTCAAAGTTAGCATAGGAGAGACGGAATAGAGCGTTGAACACCCAAGCACCCAAGAACATGAATGTTGCCGTGGACTTACAGGATCGCGAACACCCCAGACGGTGATACCGACGCAGGCAGGCTCGGCTACGCAGCCCTTGGCGATGGTGGCGTAGTCGGCGGCGTTGTTGCCCTGAATGTCGAGCTCGGTGACGGCGACCTCCTTGACGCCCGACGCAGCCAGGGCCTTGATGGCGGCAGCCAGGTTGGCACCGGCCGCCGCCGAGATGTGGGCCCTGCGAGCCGATGCCCATGATGGGGATGCCGGCGGCAATCCACTTCTTGACGGTGGGCCACCATGCCGTTGGTCAGCTTGGCGGCTGTGGGGCTGTCGAGATTGTAGTCGTTGATGTACAGCACGGCGTCCGGGTCGGCGGCGTGGGCGGCCTCAAAGGCGATCTTGACAAAGTCCCTCGCCGAGCACCTGCGAGAAGACAGAGTTTGCGCAGCGAGCCGTCCTCGTTGAAGATCTCGTTGCAAACACGTCGTAGCCGCGGATCTTGGCCCTTGTAGTGGGTCATGATGGTGGTGATGTGGTTCTGGACGGCGGCCGTCAGCTTTGTCCTTGTCGCGGATCTGGCTGACCCAGCCGGCCAGCTGCGAGTGCCACACAAAACGTGTGCCCGCGGATCGTCTTGTTGTGCTGCGTCGCCCCAGTCCACCAGGTAGTCCGCCTGCGTCAGCGTGAACTTGCCCTGCGTGTTCTCCGTGCTCTCGCCACTTCATGCTGTTCTCAGGGCGTCACCTGGCCAAAGTCGGCTTCGATAATGGCCGCGTTCTTGCCCGCCGTCAGCCGGCCCTGGTCTGTGCAAGTGCCAAAGTACAGCTTGCCCTTGGCCTTCATGAGCGCGTCGATGCTCTGGTGGCCTGGCGGGGCGAAGACCTCGGCCGACGGTTGCAGCCATGGCGGCCAGTGGTGCCAGCAGGAGCAGGGGCAGTGAAGACTTCATGATGGTAGGTAGGTAGGCAGCAGGATCGGGGAGGGGGGAGGGGGAGGGGAAAGGGGAAAGGGGACAAAACAAAGAGTGGGATGTGGTTGTTGTTGTAAGGGAGAGCAAAGGAAAAGAAGAAAGATCGGGACCCACGAACCAGGGGCAAAATGGGTGGCCGTTCTTTTATGAATTCTCTTTCAATGCGGTTTCCCGATAGTTTTCTCGCTCTCGTCTTTCTCGTCCCTTTCCCCTTTTCCCTTTCCTCTCTACTTCACTCAAATCATTCCGTATATTAGAATTGGCGCGCCATTTGGCTAAACGGTAAGCCCACGCCCGACTCTTTCCATACTGGCCCCAATACCCCCAACTTCCCTCCTCTCCCTCCCCTCAATATCGACAATGCTAGACAGGTCTTGGCCGGCGAGGGCCTCCATTGGTGTGCCTGTATACCACAATCTCTGTCCAGTTCTCTGTCCAGTCTTATGTCCAGTGCTTTGTTTACATACAGTTTCGGCCAGCGGCACAGAGCGCTAAGAAGGACGTCTGGATGTGCTCGTTATAATGCGGAGTAGCGAGTGTCTGCTCCCCTGGGTGGCCAGCGTGCCGTTGCAGTCTGCTGTCTGAACGGCAGTGGACGATTAACCGTGGTGGCCCGTGTGCTGCGCGCAAAGGGCAAGAAAGCAGCCCTCGGGTAAAGTGGTCTCTCGAGAGAAACGTCTTCTGTGGAGAGTGTCGGGAGGGGGCCAATTCAATCAACACACGGGATATTATGGGCCATATGAAGAGCACGGAATACAAGAGAGTCAGCATATGTATGCATTGGCTGTCCATCCCGGGGGCGGCTCACCGTGTTTTCATATGGCTCCTATGGCCACTGCTCGCAGGCGCTCATGACAGCCATAATGTGTCCAAGGCTCTTGGGCAGCGGCTGCAAAAGTCAGCCCTCCCCATCTCGCTAAACCCACGCGTCGAACCGGATCGTCTGGCTCCTTGTAGCCCCCGTTTTCAGCAGCATCTCTTCCTGGGCACATAATTGTTCCGTCAATGAGCGTGCACGCAGCATCGTGCAACAAAAAGGCTGTCCAGTGAATTGCTTTTTTTTATATGACCATGCTTGCAGACTGCCGCCTGCTCTCCCCTCCATCCTCTCTCGCGCGCGCGTCCCTTCCCGTTCGTCTACCGCTGCTCGGTGATCATCGCGCTCGCGCCCGCACCCGCGCCCTTGACCAGCACACCCGCCCTTTTTGCAGGATGGCCAATGCAGTTCTCAATCGTCGACAGGCTCACGCGCGCGTGTGCTCGGGAACCGCACCGTCTTGAGCCACTCGCGCGCGTCCTCCTCCGAGTAGTCCAGCGCCGTGCTAATGTACTTGACCGACTCCTCGGGGTTTGCGTTGAGTGCGCAATGCCCTGGTCCAGCTTTGGCAAACAGGTCCTGCAGCTGGGCCCTCTTTTTCCGCAGATGACACCACGGCCGTCGACGCCACAATCTTCCAGCTGCTCCACGGCGTGTAGATCTCGCCCACGCGCTTGATCTCCTTGTTGTCGTAGTACCGCTTCGACGTAAAGTGTCTCCCACATGAAAAAGTCCGCGGAGCCGTCGTTGACCGCGTTGCGCAGGTTGGCAAACGTGTTCAGCACGACCGTGTCCTTGAAGGGCCTGCTTCTCTCCGTCCTCGAGCCACCCCTGCTGGTCCGCCAGCACAAAGCCCATGACAAAACTGCCCGAGCCAATGCGCGACACGCCAATCTTGCTGCCCCTGCAGCGCGGCCACCGACGAAAATGTCGTTCGCGGCCGAATGCCGCTCGAAATCGCCCAGCACAGCGGCGTCTCCACGTACGTGCCCACAATCTGGTAGCCCCCCGCGCCAGCCGCCTCCTTGCCCAGGCCGGCCACCCCAGCCCTCGGTCAGGCCAATGCCGACGTCAATGTCGCCCGCGCGCAGCGCCGTGATCATATGGCCGGTTGCCCGAGGGGTACGGGACCGTCTCGGCATCGAGGCCAAAGTGCGTCTTGGCCGTAGTGGATGGGCGTCGAAGAAGTGCTCGGGCACGTAGCCCACGCGGAGGGGGTTGGGCGAGGCCATGTCTGTTTCTGCTGTTGGGATGGAATTTGTGTTTGTCGAGGGAGAGCGTGAAATCGCCAGAGAAAAGAGAACGTGATTGAAGCTCGTAAGGCAGTCGAGGGGCTGTGCCGATAGCGGTGCTAGCTCGGTTTGGCGCAAGTCGAGCAGCCAGCTGGCGCGGGGCTGGCAGAGAAACTGCGCTACCAGCCAAAACGAGCTTGCGACATCAATGCAAGTGTTTACAGACAGTAGATCGTTCAATAAGGGTTCAATGGGAAGCTCCCGAGCTCCGTATCTTATATTAACACAAAAGCAAAAGACAATATGCGAGGACGTTAGGAGGACCAGTTCGTCATGCAGAGCTCTAAAGACACTGTTTGCACTGGAGAAGCTGGTAAAGCAGGTGCAGCAGGGGCCAGACACGTTTTGCAGAAGGTGCCTCCTGTACTCCGTACTCCGTATTACTTCCTAATCAAGTATCTGTTCTTTCTATTTTCGACGCCTCCCCAGTCAAGAAGGAAAGAGCAAAAGGCGAGACTGGGCGGCATCTTTGCGGGGAAGGACCCCCACGCGACATGGAGGAGGCAGGAACGTGCCCGAGCTCTATTTGGCCCGTCGAATAATATTCAATAGCAACCTTCCCCAGCGATTTGTCCGTTCACGATCCGATCCACGATGAACTCGGACTAGCTTGAAAGCTGCGGAAGCTGTTTGGTTCATCGGCATACGCACGGTCAAAATCAAATCCGGCTCCCATGGTTCTGCGACCCAATGGACACCCAGTCCTGTGCGCATCGTGTGACAGGAGCTCGTTCTTGCCAAACAACAGACAGAACACAGCCAATTATCGTGACGTCACATGTAGATCCAACACGGTCGTTCCTTCCACATTCTTGTGCAGACGGGCGTCAATTGGGCAGCTGCTGTGCATTGCAGCTTCCTTCTTTGCAATTCGTTTTCGTCTTGAGTCCTAAACAGTCTTGTACTTTTTTGAACCAGTCTACTCGTATGCTGAGGTACCCCTTTCCTGTTCTGTGCCCCTTTTCAAGTGAAGAATGGACAAATGTGAGGTGCACGTTTGCAGCGAGGTCATTCCTCAACAGTCTTTTCCCCTTTCGCCGTTTGGCGCCTGTTGTCCCCAACAAGACCCACCCGACTTTTTTCGATAGTTGTCGACAAGAGCTTAGAACACTGCCAAAGCTTCAGCTCGCGCCTTTCCCCCTCGGTACTTCCGGCTTCGGCAGCTCCTTCGCATTTCTTTCCCAGCCTCCCCGTCTTGACGAAGCCCAATTGCATCCTCAATTGCACTTTCCTTGCATTGACTTCTCGCCTCCTTCCCTTTCAACGTTCCCTCCATCTACTCTACACGCGTTACATCCCCAGTAAGCACCAAAGCTCTGCCTCTAGGAAGCAGAAAGAGAGCTTCCAGCCACCCGAAGCAACCACCTACAAAGCGTCAGTTCGCATTAACTGACCATTGTCGAAGCTTTTACCACTTAGCAGATTTCATATATCATCTTTACCCTCATTATCAATATTGGGTCTCGCTCTTCGATCTCTGTCTTCAATCTCAATTCTCAACAACCCTCTCATCGTTCTCGCATCTCATCCACGCCTCTTCCAACAACTGTCAAAATGGAAACCTGGTCCACCTCCAACGTCACGAACCTGGTTGGCATCTACACGATCCTCTTCTGCATGGTCGGCATCTGCTACATGATGTGCGAGCCCATCGGTGGCGCCAAGCAGCTGCCCAAGAGAGCGCCCCAGGTCGACGAGTTGGCCTCGGCACAGGCACAAGCCGCGCGCCCAGGCCCAGGCACAAGAGGCCCAGTGAGGACGCTGCAGTTGCAGGAGAGGCGACGCACGGCACACGGCACACGCCGACAATGCATGCAACGAAACGGCGCGCGCGCAGACACGAAGCGTACGCTGTACGTAATACGAAATCGCATCGTGAAGTGGCGGCATGGAAACACGATGGGAGGGGGGGGGAAGGTGGAACAGAAACAAAGGACACGTTCTGCGCGCGAGTGGGCCGACCAGCCAGTCCACTGGGCCGGAACGGACTTGACACCAGCAAACCTTGTTTGGCTTCTTGATCGGAGAACGAAGGACATACTGGAGAGCCGGGCTGCAGGCGACATTAAGACCCCTTAGATCGGGCCGGTCAATCGCATTTAAGGCACGTGGGTGAGAGGAACCGGAGAGATGAGGGGGGAGAGGGAAGAGGGGAGGGGACCTTGGGAAAGGGAAGTTCGGGGCATACCTTTCTCTCACGCCAAAAAAATTATCGTGAACTCTGGGAGGGGGTGCATAACAGCGACGATCCCTGCCAGGCTGGGGCGGGAAACTTGGAAGGTTGTGGTACGTCTGCTGTGTTTAGGGCCGAGCCTATAGGCTGTAGGGCCGAGCCTTTTTGGGGGTTCTGGAGCTGATGGCGGCACAACCCCCAGTGCCCCAGAAGACACGGAAAACAGGACCGTGAGTTGCTCAACAACGGACGATCGTGAAGGGAAAGAAAGCGATTAGGGAGTGGGAACCAGAGGGGGTTGCCACGACCACAACCTCGTCCCGTGCCGCTTTCTGGGGAAGCCGCTTGAAAACTGCCCTGAGCTGTTAGCGTTGCATTTTGTATTTTGTATTTTTTTTTTGTATTGTTTGTTTCTGCGTGTAACATAGATAAAAGCATCGGCATACATACGAAGGATATCATTTGTTTCTGAACCGGACAAAGTAGAATTCTCTGAGCCTTACCAGCTTGAAGGTGAGAGAGTATCGTCGAAGAGGAAAGTAGTTGTTTATTATTTACTTTTTGAGGGAAGATAATTTTTATTATCGAAAAATCTCGAAGAAAAAGAAGAAGAATCCTAGATTTTATTAAACTAAATAAAAAACCATGTATTACTTCGTAGATTCAATACTGGAAAACAAAAGTAAATAAAAAAAACATGATGCTTCTTAAATCCAACAAGGAAGAAGTATCACACCCGCATGTAATACGAGAACTTTTAGGGTTGAAGAAGGGCAAAAAGGTCCAAAAAGAAACTGAGTGTATCCTTTTTTCATTTGCCTACAAAAAGGCAAATTCGATCGAGGAGGGGCTCGAACCCCCAATCTTCACAGCCGAAATGTGACGCCTTACCATTAGGCCACCCGACCACGCACGTGGACAAGAAAATGCACTAAGCTATCTTGTATAGCTCACTACGCATAGCAATTGGGAGTCGTTGCGCACAAAATGACAACTTTCTGTCACGAGTTTCGTGTTACTTTGCTTTGTTTACAAAGCATCATTTTGAGAAAAAAAAAAAAAACGTAAGTAAAACGAGCAATTCTGCGGACCATCCTCTGGTTATGGGCTTCTGAAAAACAAATCCCGCGTCTTCTGCATGCCCTTTGCCTTTTCGAGGAGGTGTTACTCGAAAGCTGCGCCTCAAATCGCCACCTGCCCTACAAAAATACCAGACCCCCGTTCCGCCTTGTGCCATCATACGGCGACTGTTGCGGCTCCGGCTATGTCTTGAGATGGAAGGGGGGGCCAATAAGAATGGACCCAAGTATCATGAGATGCAGGAAAAAAAATAAAATCATAAAAGTACAAATAAAACTAAAACAGAATCAGACCAGAAAAGACTCATTGCTGGCGTCTCATATCTACACGCCCCTCCAGAAAGTACAGAGTGCCAGATATAATACTGAGTAGAGACTTACTCCGTATGGCTAGAGCGCTTGAAAGTAAAAGAAAAAAAAGATCTGGCGTGTCAACGCCGGAACGTCGATGTCGCAGCCAACATGGGCCAGCGAGCTGGCGTGCGGCGGCCAGCGCGTTGTCTCGAGCTGCTTTTTCTTCTTCGTTTGCAGCTCCAGCTCGTCTTTCCCAATGTGGCAGGTCGACGCGTGCAGGGCTAATGTTTTCGAGAAAACGTCTGTGCATTCCGCTGCATTATGCTCTGTGATACATCTCTGTACTCGCTTTCTTTCTTTACCAGACCCCGTTTGATTTTATTTTATTTTACTTTACGTTTGACCTTCTCCGTGCATCGATCTAGGGTGCCTATAGAACCACAACGGGGTCGCTTCAAAAAAGGTAAGGCCCTCCGTGGAAACTGGTCGTTGAAATTTCTTTTCTGATCCCATCGCCATGGAGCGAGCGCATCGTATCGTCCAATATTGGTCCTGGGACGTGCATGGATGTCCTTTGGAGACGCAAAGCGGAGAAACGAGAGACAAAAGAGGAAGGTGCAAGTGTCATATGGTCTGGAACGAATCCTTCTGTTGATGCCATTCCTTCGGTGTCTGTCTGTCTTAAGACGGCCCCGGTGAGGTTTTGGATGCAGAGGAGAGGGAGAAAAAAAACCTGGAGCATCAGGCATCCGCAATTTCTTCATCCTTTCAACTTCTCCGCACGCTGCTTTTCTCGCTTCTACAGAAATGTTCTCCTCATTCCCCCGCCACTCCATGGAGGGCTCCCCGTGGGTTCTCTGTTTACGTCTCCGCTTGGTGACATTTGAGGATTCTCATGCCACGTCCGAACATATCTCAATCCCGCGCGCTACCACTCGACACCAGAACTTTGCAAAATGTATGTGTCAAGAGATATCCTGGAGACCGTGAGATTCGTGAAAATATCTTACATACCGACTGAACAACTCGCCTCACTGTCTTTTACTTCGCTGGGCGCGGCGCTACGGGCCTTTTGAAGCGCTATTCGGTCGAAAATCCCCGTGGTCTGTGCCTCCAAGGTCACGCGCTATGGCATCTCTTATAGCTCTTTGATTACCTGGGGAAGAGGGCCCATACAGTGTATACAGTGGAAATGTGCCCTATGGACGGGGACTTTTTTTAGACGAGCCACCTGCAAAAAAAGCAAAAGGGAGAGGATGATTTGACCGTTGACGATCTTTTCACAATGCTTTCTTCTGGCCGCCTCGGTCATTGCCCTGCCTCCTGGCCCAAGACATGTCGTTTGAATGCATCGTGAAACCGTGTCAATGTAAATCGTGGCGCGTCGTTCCCGATGCGGCTGCAATGGGTTCGGTAGTGCGCGCCTACCCATGTTTCTTGGCCGAGGGTCGCTTGCTTGCCTGTTTTAGCGCTCCCGGGGTCGGGTTCTGGCCGCTCGCTGGACTGTTCACGATGCTTCACTTTAAACCCAAACACCACTAAAGGCCAAACACCACACCCAACACATCGCAGCCGCACGCAGCAAAGCAGGCAGTACTTTTCCCGCCTACACTCCACACCGGCGGAGTTCTCCGTGGTCGTGTCCCTAATAATACGGGTTGCTGCATTTCTGACGACACACAAACGTCAACGCAACGCCAACGTCAATATTGGTTCGATACTCGTAACATACAAAAAGTTCGGCGCATCGATACATGATGCTCGTTCTTGCACCAGTCAGAATCAGAGAGGCCTCGGATAGGACGGGCATCGTTTTCTTGTCCCAACCTCGGCCTCCGCTCCACTGTGACCTGTCGATGCAGGCATGCCTGTCCTTTTGGCAGCGTTTCTCTCCCTTTTCGCTTGCGCAAGATGGTCATCTGCTTGCCCATGCGACCTGTCGGCCAGAGCGACGGCAACGGTGCGGGGAGGGGCGAGGGAGGGGGACAAAGAAGCATAAACTGTTTGAGAACCCGAAGATGAAGCAAGTCACTGGGCGAGTCACAAAACCTGCGGCCGATAGATACGTACTCGTACACCAACTTAACCGCCGTCTTTTGGTTCGTGGTTCACTGGAACGGCATCAACCTCCCCAGCACTGTAGCCCCGCTTCTTTTTCTTACGACAGGGGGCTAGGGCGTCGTGAAATGCGGCTAGCTTTACCCACCATTTGCACTCTCCAGTGGTCTTTTTGTTTTCGGCGATCCTTTTGTGACGCTAGCGCTGAAGCAGGCAAGTGCCGGCCAATTGCCATTGATATTCGAGCCGCAACAGACGTGCCCGTGCAGTCCACGCCGTTTGTTTCAAGACATTCTTGTTTCCCGTCTTCTCACTTTCCCACCCTAAATTTCACCCATCAAACGGCGCTCTCTTTCTCTTTTCAGTGTGCAAATCGAGCACACATCCCTACAGTCGTTTTCATCCTTGAAAATCCTAACGCTAAGCTGATGCAAGAAAAAAGAGAGACAGGAAAAAAACATACGAAAAGAGAAAGGAAACAAGGGACGCCAAGGTCTTGTGACTGTAAGCTTATGAGCTTCGTTTGCCCGTTCCCTAATAGATGCGCCTGGTGACGTCGGTGACGTCTTGTACATGTACATGTATGTAGGTGAAATGCCTGTTCGAGTACCTCGCAGTGTCACCTCCTGTTTGTCTCTTCCTTACTATTCCAGAATCTGGCATGAACAGGGCAATGCCCAGCAGCGCGGGACACAATGCCGCAACACAGAATCAGAAAATCAGGAAAATTCAGGAAATCAGGGAAAATCGACACACATCCCTATTCTGCCCTGCGCCCTGTCATGTAAGTAACCTTTCCCGTGCCCGGGAGAATCAGCATAGTATATATATTTAAGAGTAAGATACTTTGGGAGTGAAAAGAGATGGGCCCTTCGTATTTGTGCCCGTCCGTAATATCCTGTTTCCCGTTCTTGACCATTCAATCCTTGCCTGATGGCTGAGCTTCTGGGTAGGCCATCCAGGGCCCAAGTTGTGTTATCGCTTACTGCCTTGCCTGCTGGTGGCACGGCGTAGTCTGCAGGGCTTTCGACAAGGCAAACCTGATCAGACAGCTCTCCATTTTTGCCTTTTGCTTCCCGTATGAAGCTCACCCTTGCCGTCTCCGCAATATCGACAGATGCCCGCCGTTTACGCTTTCGTTCTTTCCCTGTCTTCATCAAGATGTGCCTCGCCTGGGGCTGGCGTCTCGCTCATTTTCTCGCTGCTTCTCGTTGTGTGCCTAGAGCATCTCCAGCCTCTCGATCCTCTCTTCTCTTTCATTACCCCCTTGATTTTTGTCATTTTTTTTCGTGTCCTGTGGGCGGGCGCTTTTCTCGGTGTGCGGAGTCCGAGCTCCTCAGGATATTTTGGGTAGGGTGAGTCTCTGGCATGTTTATTAATATTGACCGTATTTTTGGCGGACCATACGGTTTTATTTTTGGCTTATTTCGAGCCACTTTTATTTCTCTTTTTCATTTGGCGCCACTGCCTGCGTTTGGCCAAGATAGAAGGTCTGAAGACAGGTTGAAGGATTTTCACCCTTTAAGACTCCCATGGAAACAGATACGTCGTATCTTACACGGCCCCAGGAAGAAAAAGACCCGGGCAGTCCCAGCCGCTCCAGTCGAAAAAGAGAAGCGAAGTGAGTCCATGCAGTGGCTTTCCACATCTGCCAGGCACGAGACCGAGCTAGGTTTTCCATGTCGATGTTTGCATGCCTTTTATGTTGTTTGGGGTTTATTGTTCTTGTCTCCTCGTCACTTGCCTGGCTCTTTTTGTTCCTTGGACGTTCTAGCGTGTCCTAGC